>PVKZ01003646.1:0-120693 GCA_004027375.1 Macroglossus sobrinus | reverse complement strand
GAACCCTCATGCACTGCTAGTGAGACTTCAAATTTGTACAGCCACTATGGAAAACAGTATGGTGGTTCCTCGAAAAACTAAGAATTGATCTATCATATAATCCAGCAATCCCTCTACTGGGTATTGACCCCAAGGACTTGAAAACCCACTTCCAAAAAGATATTTGCACACTGATGGTCATAGCAGCATTATTCATGGTTGCCAGGACATAGAAGCAACTGAAGTGTCCTATGATAGATGATTGGCTAAAGAAGCCGTGGTACATATATACAATGGAATGTTACTCAGCCATAAGAAGAAATGAAATACTGCCATTTGCTACACATGGATGGACCTTGAAAATACACTAAGCGAAATAAGCAAGACAGAAAAGGTTGATGATCACATAATATCATTTATAATATCATTTTATAAACATAAAAACAACAAATGAACAAGACAAACAGAGATTCATGAACATAGACAATGGACTAGTGGTAATAAGAGGGAAGAGGGGTAGTTTCTAGTAAGTGGCATCCAAGCCTCTTAGATCCCTGCTTTGAGAGTTAATAATGCTTTTTTACTTATAAATATTCAATCATGATCTCTACCCTCGGTCTCAGTCGCTGTCAGTGTTAGTGATAGTTTTGGTAACATTTGGTCAGATTCCCCTGGGGCTCCATGATGTTAGGTTTTGGAATTTATGCCCGCTTTTTTGGTGTGTGGAAGTTGCTGTTATCTCCATATCTCAGCTTAGTACTTTCACAACTGCAACTGCTATTAACCTGCTGTTGTCACTCTGCAGTTAATCCCAGCTCTATTTTCTGCCCCATCCTTAGGTTCGGTTGTGTGGAGCTCACAGTTTCCTCTGGATGGGCTGTTTAGGAAACCAGCCACAACTTCTTCCCTCCCCCTACTCCTGCATGGAGCTCTGCCTGAGAGAGGCAGCTTCTTTATTCTTCCCAATCTTCTGCCCAACTTCTGCGGTTCTGGCCTCTGGAAGCTTTTATGCTCAGATAACTTACTCACCCAGTGCTTGTATGCAGGAAGGGTGTTGTTTGTTGAATTTTAGATGTTCAACTTATTATTATTTCAAGGGAAGAGACCTGGGGTCTTCTCTCATTCCTTTGTGGTGTGTGTGTGTGTGTGTGTGTGTGTGTGTGTGTGTGTGTGTGTGTGCGCGCGCGCGCGCGCACGCGCTATTGGCATCATAAGGCTCATTCTTGATGTATTACCCACAAAGCCTCCTTCTGCCAGAGCTAAGATGGCAGATGGAGGAATGGAACTTCTACAATAAAGACTGATCCAACCCATAGAACAGTAAGCTGTTATCGGAGATAAGACTATACTCCAAATATTTTGATAGTTTACCTTGCTAGTGGTGGGGAGAGAATTTTGGGTTATGTGGTCACTTGAAACTGCTGCAACTGCATCTATAGCACTTAACTTGGAAAGGTACTTAGAGTTTTTCAGCCACAGGGCTGCTTTTGTATTTCTCTCTCTCCTTTCTGTGAACTTAGGTTACCGTATTTGCCTGGGCTCTAGCACTGACAAGAAGGACACAGGCCGGCTCCATGTTGATTTTGCACAGGCTCGAGATGACCTTTATGAGTGGGAATGCAAACAGCGTATGTTAGCAAGAAAGGAGCACCACCATAGAAAAATGGAAGACGAAAGATTGCACCCACCATCCCCACCCTCAGTGGTCCACTATTCAGATCATGAATGCAGCATTGTTCCTGAAAAACTAAAAGGTATAGAGAACATTTGAACTTTGTGATTAAAAGATCTCTTTTCTTTGAGAAAATTTAATAAATATATTTGTATTATTGGCAGCTATTATCTGAATTTTCCACTGATGAATTCTAAACATTTCATGTGTGTGAGCCTTACCGATATAGAGGTATATACTTAGTAATTCAAGAACCAGAAAACTGTCCCTCTGACCTGTTTCTGCTTTTTTACTGTCTCAAGGGGTAGCATTTTTCTCTCCACAAATCAGGTGACTAGGAAGAAACAACTTAATTACACTTTTCCACATCAGAGAATTTAGCTGTGATCCATGACTTGGGACCTATAAACACCCTACCATAGATAACAAGTTAGTTTTGAATTCCAAACCAGAATAAATCAGAATGATAGAAGTTGATGTGACCCTAGGAAACTCTTATAAAATCCTCATTTTACAGATGAGAAAATGGAGGCTGAGAGAGAGATCACAGTGTACATTCTTCTTAGATTACTCAAAGACTTAGCTACCACCAACCAAAAGAGGACTTGCTCAATCTCTTAAAATGGGCAATTTATTTCACACAGCAATTATTGAGACTTCTAGACATTGCTAAATCACACTGCTTTTCATTTAGTTTTGATTCCTGCTCCTTTTGCTTGACTCTCAAAACCATTTTGCTAATTTAATATTAATTGACCTGCCTGGTCTTCCATGCTAATAGCCTTTTTATTCTTCAAGTATAATTGATTTCATTGGATAAATTCTGGTGTTCCAATAATCTTATTGATGACACCAACCTACCTCTAATGATATTAATTTTCCTTGCTTCTTGTGCTCCAGGCTCAGCAAGATGCTGCTAATTCCACTTTCAAAATAGGCTTCATTCACCAAAACTGGTTGCACCATATAGCCTAAGGGATTTACACATTTAAAAAATCCTTTTTTAAAATTGATTTTGTCTTCTTATAATAGAAAAAGCAGAAAACATAGAATCCAGAATAGAGACAGAGAAATAATGCTACATTTTGGAAAGCTGGAGAGGCTTAAAGCATTGATAAGATGCCAGGTCAAGATTTATCTGTTCATATAACACCAAACAGGTCAATATGAAATTTTTTAATGAGTTGGCTGTTTGTGTGGCCCTAAGCATAAAATGAGCATCAACATAAAGACTATATGCAAATAGCTACAGAAATCTACTGGGAGGTTTCCTCAGGCAAGTGAAACAGGATGTAGAGAAATGTAAAAATAGATTGAATTGCTTTAAAATAGACTGGTACTGGGACTGATTGGAAGGCCTGGGACTGTGGATTGAATGCAAGAGTGTAATTATGAAATTTCAAAAATTTAAGTGTTTATTCCTAAAGAATTACCCCTTTAAATCATTAAGGCTCCTTCCAACATTATAATTCCATAGATACAGGAAAAGTTACTGTCAGATTGAAGTTAGACTCAAGTTTACTTTTCCTTATTAAAAATAAGATTGTAAAATTTTGAAGTTCTCTCACTGCTAATTCATTAATACATTACACACATGCACACATACACATAACCAGAGAAATTAAGAAATTTGCAATATGTGAAAACTACATCAGTAAAAAAAACCTTGTTTTATGAAAAGAAGAAACATTTTTGGGGGGAAACTCTTGGTAGACTACAACCAATTTGACTACTTTATGAGTCTTTAATTCTTTCAGTTTATCTGCCTACCTGCTGCCTGTGTGTGCATGTGTATGCATTGATGGCTCCTCATCCTCAGTAATTCATTCAACAACCACTGCCAAAAATGCCATGGTGGCTTTTTTGCCAGTATAATGGGGAAATAGATCAAGATTTGGTTACATTTAATTATTCTAAAAATAAATTCTTTTTTTTTTCAGATGATTCAAAATTCTCAGAAGCTGTGCAGACCTTGCTCACCTGGATTGAGCAAAGAGAGGTGAACCGTCGCAGTGCCAACAACTTTGCCTCCATGATCCAGTCAGCCAACAGCCACGTCCGCCGCCTGGTGAATGAGAAAGCTACCCATGAGAAAGACATGGAAGAAGCAAAGGAGAAGTTCAAGCAGGCCCTTTTTGGGATTCTCATTCAATGTAAGTGGAAATCAGAGTTCTGCTGAAAAGATGAGAGGACATTTCACTTAGTCACCACTTTTTCTACACAGAAGCCAGGCCTACAAAGCCATTCCATGTCAAAGGGCAAGGCTCCATTCTTCAGCCTCTCACTCTCCTTATATTGCCAAATGCCTAAGCTCCAATTTCACAGGATACATATGGATATATCCTATGTTCATTTTCTCTGGTTTATCTACTTCAGCTCCTTAGAAACACTGACACTTAGGTCACAATCCTATGCTTCTACTTTTGCTTGTTCTCAAGTTACAAGCAGCCCCAAGCTTCAATGGAAAATTCAGAATTTTGCTGCTAAAGTTAGAATATAACATCAGCATTCATAAGATTTGCATGATTATTATCATATAATATGCTTTTTGGGTAATCAATTTTAGTAATAAATTTAATTATATTTCCCAAGGTGACTGAATAAAAGCTGAATTTGCTACTTCAATCTTTTGTTTCTAATTTCCTTTCTTCTACATGTCCTTTGTTGGATATCATAGACACTGGGACAGAATAGGAAACCACTGAATTGACCATTTCAAAAAGTAATGCCACTTTAAACCTACCCAGGTTCTCTTAAATGAGACAGATTAGAAAAATTCTTGAGTAATATTTTTAGTTCACCATGTAATAAAACTATGCACATATCTTTTGAGTAAGGAACTGTATTCACCTGAAGAATAAAGGTAAAGTTTTATGGTTTTGCTTTTAAATATTTATGGCCCACTCTTCTTATAGCTGACTTCCCATAGTTGACTCACATATATTTTGTATTAAGGAGAAGTAGTTTCATTTTCCATTTTTATTTTGAAAGTATATATGGACATAGAATCCAGGAGGAGAAAGCACATGTTTTAGGACTTCAGAATAAATAGAAAAAGAGAGCAGTGAGCATCATGAGAATATAAATCCTTAAATCATTAACTGAGCAGAGGCTTTTGTCCTTCTTTTCTTTTCCAAAAAAAATGTCATATCTAAGTTTCCCTTCCTTTAAACTTGTTGGTATAAATCCTCCATATATTTGTACACATTTCCCCTTTTGATATCTTAAGAGACCCTGAAAATACTAAGATTGCACTTATACAGTATTATTTCACAAAACTTACATTTCTCCAGTCAACAAGCCTAAATACGTAAACTTAAAACAAATCCCATCCATCTTAGGTTTTGATTTGATGCTTCTTGTTAAACCTTAGAATAGTAAAAGGATGGATTCTGTTGAAGTGAAGCATCCAGGATCATTTTGGAGGGCTAATTTATGAAAGAAGTCAACAGTCAAAAGGAACTTGCTGGCACAGTTAGTTATTTGCTGCAATGCTGTGCAGGGTCAGTAGTACTAAATTGCATTCACCACAATTATTGCCTCTCCTGGCTGAATAAATACAGACTGCCTGTATTAAAACTTTAGTCACCATTTCACCTCAAATCTTCTGGTTACCCCAACATACATAGTCTTTTCTGAATATAAGCACAGCTTAGTAGTGCCATACAAAAAGACATAACAATCCTGATGCTTCTTTTATTTCTTTTGTCCTTTTTGTTGCCATCCTTGGATGATACTCTGGCCTGATTCAACTGCTGATCTGATGCTGCAGTTGAGAAGATAGTAGCTGTATACCATTCTGCCTCTAAACAAAAGGCATGGGACCACTTCACAAAAGCCCAGCGTAAAAATATCAGTGTTTGGTGCAAACAAGCTGAGATTGGTAACTTTTCATTCTGGTAGCCACTGAGGGAGACAGTTTCTTTCTTTAACAAGTTATCAATTTGGAGTTTAACCAAAATTAAATAGTGCCAAGCTCCCATGGTTACAAGACCCTAAGGAAACACTAAGACATGTTCTATAGCCTGCCTCTGTGTCCAGACCATCTGCTGCCAAAAGGATAATAAATGTGCACATGTTGTCTTGAATGCATTCTACTGGATGGGAACCTTAGCAGTTAAAATTTGGCTGTGATAATTATAAGTTTACTTCTCTAAGCTAGCTAGTCTTGGGTACAACAATAATTACTGACCTGTGCATCTAGTGTATTATTAGGGCTGTCTTCCATTTATTAAAGTGTCTTAACAGTTGAGACTGGAAGTTACATTGGAGCCTGGTGTTACATTGGAGCAATGACATTTCTGAACTTCTTTTATCAAACCTGTTCAGCCATTTTTATAGGTGGCTGCATTAAAGGTAACAGAGTACTCTGATTACAAATTAAGATTGACACATACTACTCTGCTTGTGCTCAAGTGACATTTTTAGCTCAAGTGACAATATGCCACTAGAATATGTCTGATGTGATTAAGTTGCTATTCTGAATCCAAGAATAAAAAGCAAAATGGAGGCACGTTTTCACGGATATACATTTGGAATGGTGTTACATGTACTTCAAGTTGTTCCGTTCCTATAAAAAAGCTTCATTACCCAGCCCTGATACTTTTAATCTATGTATGCAGCCACTTTTTTGACTTTGTTTCTGAGTTCTCTTTGCCAGTTTGGTAGCAATCCCATTATATCTATCAATGAAGCTTGTCATATTCCTTAATATTTAAATAACATTTGTAAGATATTTACATTTTATAAAGCACTTTCACATTGATTATTTCACCTACCTTCCAATAGGTGTGGTGTAGATGGAAAGAACACTAAACTTAAAGTCAGACAGGAATCCAAATATCAGCTCCAACACATTATAGCTATATGACTTTGAACAAGTTAGCTTTTATCAGTCTCTATTTCTTCACCTATAAATTGGAGTTAATGATGAAACCAGTCTTACAAGATTAAATGAGATAAGGATATGTAGACATTTTGAAAAATAAATGTTGTATAAAGGGAAAATACTATTATTTCAATTTATCATTAACAATTCCATAAGGGCTAATATGTAGGTATAGTATCCATGTCTTATACATACTGTGTGCCAGCGTTTTTTGGATACTGTGCTCTGCAAACTAGGTAAGCTATGATGGTCAGTAGGTTAGGTGCATTAAAAGTATTTTTGACTTATGATATTTTCAACATACAGTGGGTTTATCAGGTTGTAACCCCATCATAAGTGGAGGAGAATCTGTATTGCCTTTTTCTAGGGGAAGGTAGCTTCTGGTTGAAACACTGACTTGCCTAAGACACTTAAGGAACACTTAAGACTTGCCTAAAACTCTTCTGTAAATAACTTTGCAATAAAATATTCTCCACTAACATTATTCATCAAGGCTCTCTGTAGACATACTATGTTTATCTATCTGGTGAGTATATAGTTGAGTTTAGTTATCTTTTTGGTAAAGTTAGCTACGTCAGTGAGCTGGACATTTCTCTGGGTCTGTAGGGAACTGAGTGCTAAAACCCTACCATCTAATATTGTAGAACTTCCTTGGCAGAGTGGTAAGGATAAAGCATATGGCTAGCAGGATTTATCATAAACTACATGTTTCATGATGTGGTTTGTAGACTTTGTAGAAACCCAGAAAAATGCTTCTTGCCTCTTGGATTGGACTAAATTAAGGTCTACCTAGAATAACTCAAGCTTGAGAAGTAAAATAATTGAGAGTGGAACATAGTTCATCACCTTCCTCTGGCACTGCATTTCTTAAACCAAAAAGATCTCTTCTGCTTTATATCGGTGCCTCTTTAAATTGTGGCTCTTTTTTTAACTTCTGCATACTTTCATTTGATAACAGACAACTCTGAGGACTAAAGGTGGTATCTTGTAGAAAGTGACAAAACAATCTTCTTAGATTGGGACTGCCATATAATACCCCATTGAGAATCAGAGCATCTCAGTGACTTAACTAGATCAGCTTTTTTAGGTATTTGAGCATTTAAGCTACAACTCCTTAATCAGAGGTTTCATCAAGTTGGAGTTTCTGACATTAAACATTTTTTACCAGTTGCCTCTGGGAATAAGCCTGTTGGTGACCTCCTTATATCACAAAGTAGCTATTCCTTGCCTCATTATCATCCTCCTACCAGCATCCAACACTGTCATACTCTGGTGGGAGAGAGTTTATAAAGAAAGAAAAAACATATCCTTGAAAGCAGAGAGTTTAGGCACTCTGGTAACATATGCCAGGCAGACTAGTTTACTAAATAGTCTTTTTATTGATTTACTTTCTTGATTTATATGTGTGAGGCTTCTACTGATACAGTTTGGAAAGGCTAATAAAAGAAGGCTAAAGTCTCTCCGTTTACTAAAAGTTAGGATCAACTTAATTGATAATCACCATTATGTATCATACAATAGATGTTGATTAAGAATTTGTGTTTGCGCTTTGCTTCATTGTATTGATTGTTACAGAATCAAATCCTACATAAGTGTAGAAGCTGTCTCCCTATTCTCTGCTCCTTTTTCTTCCTTGATCTCATCCCTTATCACCAAGAATTCTGATAATGTTGAAAGTCTGAGCAAGTAAAATTTTGTTACACAATTAACGAGAAATTCTGCTTTTCTGATAATCATGTTTATATAATAAAACATGAGAATATAAAAGATGAATTTGAGTACACATAAGTTTCTGTGAAACTATACATTATTTAACATGCAAAGATTTATGATTTTCCTACTTTATGAGAAATTGAAAATGTCAGCTGGTATGTTTGTGATTCTTTTCATGCATTTTCCTCTGTCTAAAATTTCAGTTTTAGTTTATTTTGAAAGTACTTTGTCCTCCATTGTGGAGCAGTATGTGAACTTCTAAGTTTCAGAAAAGTTACCATTAGAACAGACTCAAAAACATTATAATTCACTTTCAGAAATCGCTAACAGTTCACTGTTTAAATGAAAAAATAGCACAGGTCTACTGTGAACAAGAAAGCAGTATAGAAACTTTAGGAGAGCTATTGCCTTTTTTGATGTAGTCTATCAGTGATGTGACCCACCCAATTTCAAATAGAGATTCACAAATGAAAATTTCTGGAAAATGTTTTTGCATGTCGTTGCCATTCTTTTGGTTTTGCATTAAAACCAAATATCAAGATGGGAAAAGGGAAACATTTGGGAGGTGCAGCTATTCCTCTTGCTCCCTGCATTTCAGTGGCTCAGAGTCCTCCTTCTATCTGTACCTATGTCCAAGCTAGGTGGAATACCTTCCTAAGATAAATGTCACTTTTCACCCTTTCACTCTGAAGGTATTTGTTAGGATTTGCTTCCCAAAGTAGAGCTCTTTGGATCCACCAAGAATAGAAAAAACAAACAGGTTTCTTAGATATCAAGAACTTTTATGGTAAGGTTTTAAAATTAAAATCTCACTTGCATTACTTAGGGGTATTATCATTTACTCAATGCTCTCCATAAGTTAACTGTAGTTTTATATTCTAACCTCTGTTCTCTTTGCCTTCTATCTCATTCATATGACTTAGTATTGGATATTTCTAGAAGAGTAATCAAGAACCATTTGAGATATTGTTCTCCAGCATATGTGGTCAGTTTGGCTCAAATGAAATATATATGCCTAACTGATTAGTTTATTTTTTATTATTTATTACTATTTATACCTACAACACCTGGTCTTCCCAGGTGGTCTCCCATCCAAGTACTAACCAGGCCCAATCCTGCTGAGCTTTCTATAGCAGATATCAAGCTTGTTCAGGGTAGCATGGCCATAGACCATAGACCATGGCTTCACTGGAGCACAAACCCAGGACTTTCTGTGTGTAAAGCAGACATGCTAAATGCTACACTATGGAACCACATTCCTAACTGATTAATTTAGAGCAAGTTCCCCTTAGCTTTTCTTACTCTCATTTCATTATCTACTAAATAAACTAGTAACGTTTGTTCTTGAAGTACTTTGGAGCATTGAGATAAAATTTGCCCATAGGCCTGTTATATTTCCAGGGATAATTTTAAAGATGTAAATGACCTCTAGATAAACTGTATCACTTAGCTGTTACACTTATTATGCTTCTAAGAAGAGATTATGCTTTCTTGCCATGCTAAAAGCAGAAAGATGCTTTGTTAATGCTGAGGAGCTACAGGGCATGTCTCAGCTAGCAATTAGATCTTCCTGCCCTGTAACATTTTCTTAGAAGAAATACAATTTTCTCTTCTGAAAAACACAATAATTTTCTTAAGGTTATTGTTTGTGAATTGAGAATTGGTCTCTGCTTATACCCTCTGACAGTCCACATTTTTGTTAGTCAACTAAGAGAGGCACGACTTCCTGATGCAGTATGTTGTACACTATTCGAATTTGCTAATGTCAAACTTCATTCAAATCACCTTTTCAGGGATGGTACTTTGATAACAGCACTTTGATGATAACTGAAACCCAGAATCCTGCGATAGAATGAATTCTTAGAAATGAGCAATTCCTTTATTTTTCTCTGCACAGTGAGTCTGAATAAAACATAGCAAATCTTTCTCTCGACACAGCCCTTTAAAGTTCATTTTTCTCAAGCAAGTCATTTTTTTCTTCTATTTTAAGTAATGTCCCTGCACCATACAAAAGATACTGTTAGTATTTCTATTTTCCACTACTTCTATTTTTCTTTTACCTCTTAAATTCAGTTATAACACTGAATATCTCACTTTTTAAATGGTACTTTTATTTATCTTTAGTGAAAACTTAACTCGATATCGAAATCATTATTTTTTCTGAAAAAAGAAACAAAAAAGGAGGACATTAGTTTAGTGATTAACTATGGCATTAATTATTAATAAATCCATTTAAAATACTTATAATCCCCCTAAATGGAGGTAATTTTCACCAGATAGCTTTGGATAGTCCCTGTATTATGACCCATTTGGGGCTAACCTAGGCAAGGAATTCTCAGCTCAGTACTGAGGAGCCTTAAAGAGGTATCAGGTGGCCTCTAAATGATTGCAAGCTGCTCCAAAATACACAGGTCTCACATTTACTCTTTTTGAGAAAATGACTTCCAGTGTGATTTTGATTATTTCTACTGTTTTCCATACCTTCCTGAAAACCTGCCTTTATATCTGGTATCACTTTCTTTCAGACTGAAAAATGTTCTTCAGCATTTCTTATAGTGTAAGTCTTTAGGTAACAAATTCTTATGTTTACATTTGTCTGAAAATATATTGCATTTTCATTCTTGAATGATTTTTTTCTCTGAATATAGAACTCTGAATAAATTGATATTTTTATTCTTTTCTTGGATTTAAAGATATTGTTCTTTTAACTTCTGGCCTTTGTATTTTCTGGAAAAAAAATTAAAGTATTCAAATTGTTGCTCCCCTGCATATACTGTGTGATGTTTTTCTGGATGCTTTGAATATTTTTCCTGGTTTTATTGAGATATAAATGACATATACCACTGTATAAGTTGAAGGTGTACAGCATAATTACTTTACTTACATATATTGTGAAATGAATATCATGATAAGTTTAAAGAGTTAAAGAGTCTCCTTATGTTTAGATTTCAACAGTTTTACTGTGGTGGTCCTAGACACACTTTTTTTCACACATATCCTGCTTGGGTTCACTGAGTTATTTGAATATGTATATTAATGGTATATTAATGTCTTTCATCAAATTTGAGAAATCTTCAACCATTTTTTCTTCAAATATTTTGAATCATTTAATCTCTCCTTTTTCTGTGATGCCAATTAGTTTTTCTTTACTCTTCAGATTGGATAAATTTGTATTGTTTTTTTTAGTTCTGTTTATTCTGTTATCCCTATTCTACTGTTCAGCTCATCCTATTGCCTTTATTTCAGATATCTTCAGATAATGTATTTTTTACTTTTAGAATTTATATTTGGCTCTTTTAAAAGTTAATATTTCTTTGCTAAGATTTTCTATTTTTTCAGTTATGATGAGCACATTTTTTTACATCATCAAGATGATTATAATAGCTGCTTTACTTCCTAGTCTGCTAAATGCTATATCTGGTTCATTTCAAGTTTAGTCTGTTGTCTTTTCTCTTGAAAATTGGTCATCCCATCCTAATTCTTTGTGTCTAGAAATTTGGAGCTTTACCTGCATATTGTGAATATTTTGCTTTTAGGTTTCTGGATTCTTTTATGTTCTTCCAAAAAATGTTGACTTTTTTTCCTTTGATTTAATGGTCAATTTATTCCAGTATGTTTAAGCTAAAACTTCTTTCTCTTAAATGGCAACTCAAATCTCAGTTCAGTTCTTTTAGCCTTAGCTATGTTGTTTGCAGTCTGCCTTAAGTTCCAGGAGTCATGCAGAAATTTGAACATATCTTATACACAGAATTTGAAACTCTCTCTCTCTCTCTCTCTCTCTCTCTCTCTCTCTCTCTCTCTCACTCTCTCTCTCTCATTTTTCAGTGGCTATGGTTGCCCTAAACTACTCATTTCTTGATTTCTTTAGGATATAAAGACTGAGTTTTCAATTAAAAATTTAGCCACTCTGTGAGGCGATTATTATGGTCTGCTCTCAGACTAAAATGTCCTTAAAAACTAGGAAGCCACAATCTTCTTCTAAGTGTCAGCTGCTCTTCAGAATATGTCTGCATTTGTTCATTCTCCAATGCCATCAAGTATTTAGGGGTTTGGTTTGGTTTGATTTTGTGTTTCGTTCAAAAAGTATAGTTTTTATCTATGGAAAGGGTGATGTGGTAAAAGTTCACTCCTGACAGCTCAATTTTGCTGTAACTTTTAAAACCTACAAATGTTCAATTAAGAGTTCTGTTGAGTAAGGCTGCAATGAAGAGGGAAGAGGATGGAAAGCAGTCAAATCAAAAGACTTGACATGGGAGGGTGAATATGGCAGAAACATTAAAGGAAAGTCCATAAGTCCATGTAAGAGGTGAGAGGCTTAACATAATCAACAGTACTTTCTTATATGGAAGGGATATAAGAATCACCAATGGCCAGAGTCTGGATATGGAAAGAAAGCATTATGGAAGACAGAATGTACAAAGTTCTTTTGAGATGATTTCAGCCTCAACATGCTCCATTGCTTTTACCTTAAGAGTATTCTAAAATTTTGTTATATGCCAAAAAACCTGCTTTGTCTTATCTCTAACTCTATTCATTTTCTCAACGTTTTCAAGGCTTTCCCACCTAAAAAGCATATCTTTTAACTTTAGGAAATTCATAACAGACATAATGAGGAAATCAGGAGAGAAGAAGAAATGGAGATGTCTGATGATGAAATAGAAGAAACAACAGAAACAAAAGAAACTGAGGAAATAGGTAAAGATAATTCTGCTTTGATTTATTTAACATCTATTTGCAAGGATAATATTTTAAAATCATCAACATCCAGTAAGTTATGGGCACACATCTATCAAACTGATACCAGCTAGATATAATTGGTGAGGTGTTTTATATATATGTAATTATATATTTATATTGAATATATATTTATTGAATATATATATTTATATTTACAATATATATATGTGTGTGTGTGTGTATATATATTCAAACAGATCTCTATTTAGTCCCCATCTTCCACCACAGTACCTAATTAAAACTGGACTTTCTCTTCCTAGGAGCACTGGACATTAGGAATCATTGTCCTATATTTTGTTTGGATTTTTTAATTTTTAATTTTTATCTTTCAATTAAGGTTGATATTCAATATTATTTTATATTATTTTATATTAGTTTCAGGTGTACAGCATAATGGTTAGACATTTATATAATTTATGAAATAATTCCCCAATTAGTTCAGTACCCACCTAACACTATACATGGTTATGGATTTACTGATAATATGGTCTACAATGGAAATCATAAGAGAGCTTATGCATAAATAGGCAATTAACCAAACTTTTAGAAAAAATAGTTAGATCCTTACATCACTTATGCCTTACACCAAAATTAATAACGGATGGATTTGAAATTCAAATGTAAAAAAATGCATATAACAAAATAAATTCTGGAAAATATAGGAGTTGGCTAAATAATTTATGATGAGAGTCTCCAAAGATAAAAATGACAAAATGTATTTTTGATAAATTTATCTGCATAAAAGTAATTATTTCTTTAAAAATTAAAATTTAAAAGAGAATCTACAAACTAAAGGGAAATATCTGCAATATATGAGTCTATATATTTGCAGCCTTCCATTGTGGTTACTTGGGAGTTTATTGGGAACCAAACAGGAGTCTACAAAGACTTGTCTGGGTAAAGGCTTTTGTTCTGACCTAGTATGATCAGGACTCACTGTGAAACATAAGTCATGGTATGGGTCCCCAATGGAACTCATAAAGCAAACCTATTTAACAATATAGCACAACACTCTTCAATTTCATAACAAACCATTTTGGAGGGGAGATGACCAAATATCAGCTAAAAGATTAGTGTTTTCAGGTAAATATTTCCAAACAATCTTAGGAGTCTGTAATGTACAGTGGATAAATCACTGGACTTAAAGTTAGAACACTTGAGTTTTAGTCCCAGCCCTGTTCTTCTTGACATAGAAAGGACTTCTTTCCCACAGAGCCTCAGCTTCCACACTTGTAAGAAGTACGTTATAAAAAAATCTAACTGTGATTTTGTGATGGTTAAATGAATTCATTTATTCATTTAATAACTATTACATGCCAAGTACTGTACTAAACATTGAATATATGGTAGTATACTGTCCCTACCATGCATGTGTGGTGTGTGTGTGTGTGTGTGTGTGTGAGAGAGAGAGAGAGAGAGAGAGAGAGAGAGAGAGAGAGAGAGACTGACACAGAGACATAGAGACAGAGCAAGACAAAGATATAGAGACAGAGAAAGAAACTAGATTGGTTATAATGAAAATCAGAATTTCTCAATTCCAGTACTTACATATTGAACTCTAAGCTCTATAGCGACTTGAGTAGTCCTAGAATCTTCACTCCATAAACAGAAACTTGTAAGGAAAGAAAACCACCAAGTCAGACTTTCAGGGTTTTTTTTAATTAATTTATTTAAATTAGTTTAAAGTATATAGTACATTGGTTAGAAATCTATATAGTTTGTAAAATGATCCCCTCAATTGCTCCCTCCATCCCTTCTCCAACTAGCCAACGTATTAATGCTAATTGCTTTCCCTATGCTGTGCTCCCTATCCCTGTAACCATCCATCAGCTAACTCTTCACACCATTCTCCCAGCCCCCAAACTCCACCCCTCTGTCCATCACCAAATTGTCCACTATATTTGTGAGTCTGTTTTTGATTAGTTTGTTTTTTTAATCTTTAGATACTGCATATAAGTGAAATCATATAGTGTTCATCTCTCTGTGTCTGACTTAAATACCTTCTAGGTTCATCAAATCAACATCATATTCCATCTCCTTCCTTTTAGTCTACATGTGTCTTTTAATATGAAGTGAGTCTTTTGTATTTTTTCTTCTTGAAGAAGTCTCTCTATTTCCTTTAATACTGGCTTGGTGGTGATAAATTCCTTTAGCTTATTTTTGTCTGGGAAGCTCTTTATCTGTCCTTTAACTCTAAATGATAGTTTTGCTGGATAAATTATTCTCAGTTATAGATCCTGGGTCTTCATCCTGTCAAATATTTTGTGCCAAACTCTTCTGTCTTGCAGTTTCTTTTGAGAAATCAGCTTCCAGTCTTATGGGTTTTCCCTTATAATTAATTATTTCTTTTTCTCTTGCTGCTTTTAATATTCTTTCTTTGTATTTAACTTTTGGCATTTTAATTGTGATGTGTCTTGGTGTGGGCCTCTTTGTATCCCTGATTTTTTGAATTCTCTGAACTTCCTGAGGTTTTATGTCCATTTCTTTCACCAGGTTAGGGAGGTTTTCCATCATTATTTCTTCAAATAGCTGTTCAACATCTTGATTTTCTTCAGTTACACTGACCAGACAAATATTTGGACACTTAATAGTGTCCCACGTGCTCCTTAAATTATTTGTATTGCCTTGGCCTATTATCTATTGCTGTTCTGATTGCATGTTCTTGGCTTTCCCATCCTCTAGATAGGGCATTTGATCTTTTTCTTTATTCACTTTGTTTATTCCTTTGTTTATGCCATTTAATATACTGCTCATCTCAGATAATGTGTTCTTCACTTCATATTGGTTCCTTTTATAATTTCCATTTTCATTTTTATGTTTTTTTATATTGTTGTTGAAGTTCTCACTGAATTCATCTACACTTCCCATAAGTTCATTGAGCATCTTTATAACCAGTGTTTTGAACTCTGTGTCTGTTAGATTGCTTGATTCCATTATTTCTGAATCTCCATTCTGTTCTCTCATATGGTTTCTGCTTTTTTGTCTTTCAATTCTTGCCTTTCTGTGTCTCTTTCTATATACTAAGCAATGCTCCTAAGTCTCCCAGTCTTATTAGTGTGGATTTGTGAAGTAGGTTACTAGTGGCACAGTCCTGAGAGAGGTTCAGCTGCAGGCCAAATTTAACCCTACCCTGAGCCTCTCTGGGGCCACCTGTTAAGATTCAGCAAGCAATCCATGGATCTTGTGCTTATAGGTGCCTCAAAAGGCCATTTCAGAAACCGAGGCCAGCAGCCTCCAGTGTGAGTCTAGGTGCTGTTCAGAAAGGAGCACCTTACTTGCTGAGGACACACCTGGAAGTGGCTTGGAAGAGGCTGTGAGTTGGGGGAGACTGGGTTTCAGGGAATCTTCTGGGCGGAGTGACTGCTATTATCCAGTTTGTTGATGACACAACTATAATGGTGCTGTGTTTGCACGCTGGGAGAGGGGAGGGCTCAACAAGAAATAATGGCTACCACTGGCACTTCTGTATAGAGTGAGTCTCGCCTCACCCCTCACTCTGACAATGTCTCCCTGTAAGTCCCTGGTGCCCCCTGAGCACAGCCGAATCAGCACTGGTGCTCAGAGAAAGTAGGTCTATCACTGTGAAAATCAGCTGGTAGACTTGGCCCCTTTCTGCTGCTGCCAGTGCCGCAGCCTTCGTCTCACTCTACCACCCGAGACCAGGCAGCCCAGCGTCCTCGCCCAGTCCTACCTTCTGCCATTGCAGGGTGCTTTCTTGGATTTCTTCCTAGTTGTATGGCTTGTTCATCTAGATCCCAGGAGTTTTCTTTGCTGCTGCTTCTTGTTTCTGTCACAGCTTTGATATGGTCACCAGAGAGATGAATAGAGCCTCTATCATCTACATCATTTTTTTCCTATCCCACCTAAACTTTTTAAAAGGCATTTGTTAGCTGCAACATCTTAATTTCGTAGATTTATGGCATGTGTTAGATTCTTAAACATACAAAACCACATATATCTGAATAAACCCTTTGTAAACAGTGAATAGTTGGTATTTTCAGAAAAGTGAACTAATTACTACAACCACATACTATAAAATTATAACTAAAATAAATAAAAGTTTAATAATAATTGAGCTATTAAAATTATTTAAGTGCTTAGTCAGAATGTTTTATAAATGATTAATCTTTGACTTGTAAGATTATCTCCACCTCAGAATCTGCAGTATTGTTTACAGTGTTAATCAAGTATTACCTTGAAATGAACATAACCATAAGTTTCAGTATCCATTTGAAAAATTTCTGAGTTTGAGTAGTTAATGGGAGAGGAAAGCTGTATAGGAGATTTAGATTGAATGCACTTACTAGCATTATATAATTGCATTTTGTTTTTTCATTTCTTTCTAATTTAAAGTTGTATTGGCTACTGCACAGAATCTTACTCATTTAGAGACTAGAGATTCCCTGATATATCATCTTATAGCTATTTTCTTTCCTGTTCCACATGTAAGGATGCTGCTTTGTCAAATAAAGCTATCTACAATAGACTTAATGGAGCTTACCAAATAGCTTTTCTGCTAGTAAGTTTCAATTCATTTTATTTCAAGGACTTTTGTGCATTTTTCTTCCCCTAGATTATATCTAATTTTGTCATCTAATTTCTGTAGTACTCAACTGCATAAATCCTGCTCATTGTGTGCCAGTAAGCAGGTCCTCAGCTTTTATTGTATACATGCAGTCCATGATTCTCTATATAGCAAGAGATCAGTCATCCATTAATTAGAAAAATGATTCAGAAATGAGACCATGAGAAGAGAGCATATCTGGAATTCTGAGAGTATTTGCATGGAAGTACAGAAGGAAGAAATCAGTGAGAGGTGAGAGACCCATCAACAAGGACCAACATGAGTCTGTATTGACTAGGAATGCCAGCTCTGTAACTTCCTATAACAGTCTTCTGCAGCCCAGGATAAGGAGCAGAGAAAGTTGAGTCAAGAGACCATCCATTAAGGATTGGCATGGTAAGCCTAGTCAAAGGTTTTCAGGAGGATAAAGGAATAGAGAGAACTTAACGATCTATAGTGGAATCTGTTTAGTAAGATAACAGTTAATGGACTGTGTGAAGTTGCCTGCTCCAAGAAATTAAAGGTTTCAGAAAAAAAAGAGAGCAGAGTCTCAGGGAGATGAGGGCTGGTGAAATAACTCAAATGAAGATATTGTGTTTGAGAGAGGAAATTTAGAGATCTCAAAGGAGAAACAATGAGGTGCATGTATGCTGCTACAAACCTGATTTGGAATAATGACCTGCAGAGGAAAGAAAAGCAAGGCATTGTAAAGTCAGGGAACTCACTTGAGATTTTGCCTGAACTGGCCTGCAACCTCTCCCAATGGATTCTGCTTAAATCATCTCTCTTCTCACTCTTCGTTCTTTTTGGCAATTCTCATAGTGAATCACTCCAGCTCAAAATTTTAATGAACCTTGAGAGGAATGTTAAACATTTTTTCTTCTATAATTTGGAAACATTTTTAAGCATCTTTCTTCTAAAATTTGGTAACTTTTTTTTAGCATCTCTAGTAATGTGGTTTTGGAAGGGTGGCCGACTCACTGGATTCACTTCCATTAAATATTTGTTTCTTTTTTTTGTATCATTAAAGAAACAGGCAATAATCTTTTTAATGGCACAAAATCCCTTTAGACCTTTTGTTACAGAAAAAACATGTCTGAGGTTTTTCTCTGACTGACTCTTCTAAAAGGTGTTCACAGCTTTTATATTGCCATGATGAACTGGCAGCTTTCAAATCTGAGAAGCAATCCTCATAAGGAGAATATTTTTCCCACATAAGAAATAATCAAAAAGGAGAAACCAAGAACTAATGATGGCAGGAAATGATTAAATTCACAGTACTATACTCTTTAGTATCAGGACTGATGGATTCACCTACTCAAACATATTATTAAAAGGTAATATTGAATTTTTCAATGTTCTAGTAATGTACAAAGAATTCCCACTTTAGAAATAGGCTCAATTAGTATTAAGTCTGTAAAACTAAAGACTTGGTATCCTCATTAAAATGACAAAAAAACTCAATTCAGAGAGTAGGAAATACATTTTGTAAGTTAGGTCCCCTCATAGCGTTATAGGAGATCACATTCTCTTTTGCTTAGTGACAGTTCAAACTGAGAAGCTTATTATCTGCTCCTTCTTGGCTGCAGGTATCTATCTCTGCTCATAAGCATGCTCTTTCCCTCAGGAAGGAAGCAGCCTCTCCTCATTTTCTCAGAGGAAAAATATTTTCACATGTAAACTGAAGAATATGCCTCTAACTATTCTCCTAAATCTTTTTTTCCATGTTTCTCCACATGACTTCTAGGATTTTAGCATAATTACTGGACTGCTTTACAAGAAGAAACAAAAAGAAGAAGATGAAATATCACTATTTTCTGTCGAGCCATGTGGCTTGCCAGAGGAAAAAATGCAAACCAAAGCAGAAATAAATAACTGTCCATCTGCAGCAGTCACTTGATCTACAGAGTAAACTCTGTGCTATTCAGCTAAACTCTAGCTCAAGATACTATCCTCAGTACTAACCCAGAAAGCAAATTAAATATTTTAGTTATCTGTATGGCAGACAGTTAATGTCCCTCTTTATAAAAAAGTTTCCTTTATACACTCATCTTCGCTTTTAGTGTCTTCTTTTGGTGTTGTGATGATTAAGAATATGCCTGTCTGATGATAAATATCCCAGCTGCTGGGAGAGATAGCAAGGATAGCTATTATTTAGAGTGCTAGGAATTCAAGTCTCTAACAGCTTTCTCTTCAAAGATACAGCATCTGTGTGATTAGAGCAGGAATTGAAATCAGTAATAAAACCAACATAAAATGAATGTGTCATGCCAATAGTCTTTCGTAATTTTTTTTTCAATGTAAGGGTTAAAACTATCATATCAGGATAATTGCATGGTCATACACAGAACACAAAAGTGAGCACTGAGAACATGTTTCAACACTACCAGAAAATATTTCTCATCAGAATCCTCTGGTTAAAGGCATTGACTTAAATCTAGCACCTCCCTAGAGGCAACTTCCTTTTTAAGAATAAGAAATGTTTTACCTTCAAGATAGTTTCTTCTATATGTTTAATCTTTGTAAATCAAACCTTCTTTCTATTCATTATGTAGAAGATGAATCTTGTCTTTGAAATCCCTTTAGAAGTCTCCCTTTAAATTATTATAACCAAATTCTTTTAGATTATTATAACTAATAATCTTTAATATTTTATCTTCATTACTTTATTTTACTTTCTTCTACCCAAAGTTCTTCCTCATAGGTAGCTGACAAAATTCACAAAATTTACAACTTTAACATTCTTATACATTTAATTGCAGATTTGTAATTTTAATCCATTTTGATAATGTCTCTTTTCTGGGCTTTATGCTCTGTTAAGAATCAAAAAGGAAATAAACTTCAAATGTTTCCATTAATTTGGAATATAAACAATAACAATTCATGGAATCTCTTTTTTACCATATCATAAGCCTGAAACTCAATAAAAGTTTGTTGAAAGAAAATAAAATCCTGAAATAGCTTTTATGATTATTGACCTTGAAAAATGTGCTATAACCATAATTAATTAAATTTAACCTAGATTTTTCTATGTGCGTTAGTTTTTTAAATAAATAAACTTTAATTTTTAAAGCTGTTTTAGGTTCACAACAATTTTGAACAGAAAGTACAGAGAGTTCCCAAATACCTCCTGCCCACCATCTCTCCCATTGACATTCCACACCACAAGGATACATTTGTTGTAATAAATAAATAGATTATCATCACCCAAAGTCCATAATTTGCATTAGTTTACTCTTGGAGTTGTACATTCTATGTGTTTGGACAAATATTCAAAATGTATGTATCCACCATTACAGTATCACACAGGATAGTTTCACTGTTCTAAAAATTCTCTATGCTCTTACTATTTATTCTGCCCTCTCTATCTAATCCCTGGAAACCACTGATCTTTTTTATTGTATCTATAATTTTGTCTTTTCCAGAATGTCATATAGTCAAAATTATATAGCATGAAGCTTTTTCAATTGGTTTCTTTCTCTTCGTAATATGCATTTATTTTTCCTTCAGGTCTTTTCATGGTTTAATAGCTCACTTCTTTTTAGCACTGAGTACTATTCCATTGTCTGGATGTACCATAGTTTGTTTATCCATTCACCTAATAAACTTTTAGCAATTGTGAATAAAGATCCTTTAAAATCCATGTGTAGGTTTTTGTGGAGACATGTTTTCAGTTCACCTGGGTAAAAACTAAGGAGCATTATTGCTTGATCTCATGGTATGAGTACGTATAACTTTTTAAGGAATTGCCAAACTGTCTTTCAAAGTTGCTACATCATTTTGCAGTCCCATCAATAGTGAAGGGTAGTTCCTGTTTATTCCACATTCTCGCCAGCACTTAGTGTTGTCTTTGTTTTAGATTTTGGCAATTCTAATAGGAGTGTAGTGATATCACATTGTTGTTTAAATTTGCAATTTGTAATTCACTAATAACATACGGTAACATATGATGATGCTTCCTTATCATTGGCATATCTGTTCAGGTCTAATTTTTTTGGTATTTATCTTGCTGATATTCTCTGACTTTCCTGGGTCTGTGATTTGGTGTCTGATATTAACTTCAGGAAATTTTCAGTCATTATTGCTCCCTTTCTCTCTTTCTTTCTCTTTTGATACTCTCATTACATGCAGGTACATTTTTGTAGTTGATGCACAGTTCTTAGATATTTCATTTGTGTTTGTTTTTTAGCCTTTTTTCTCCTTGCTTTTTCAGTTTACACAGTTTCTATTGTCATAGTCTCAAGCTCAGAGATGTTTTCCATAGTTATGTCTAGTCTATTAGTAAGCCCATCAAGGGTATTTTTCATTTCAGTTACAATGTTTTTTAATCCCTAGCATTTCTATTTTATTTTTTCTTAGAATATTCATTACTTTGCTTACATTATCCACCTGTTTTGCATGTAATCTATTTTTTCCATTAAAACCTATCATACTACTCATACTTGTTTTAAATTTATGGTTTGATAGTTCCAATATTCCTGTGATATCTGACTCTGGTTCTAATCCTTGTTTAATCTCCTCAAACTGTTGTTTACCTTTTAGTATGCCTTGTAATTTATTGTTGAAATCCGAACATGATGTACTAGGTAAATGGAACTCTAGTAAATAGGATTTTAGTGGTGCAGCAGTAAGGTGCAGATGGAGAGGAAGCATTCTCTAGTCTTATGATTAGCTCTCAGTCTTGTAGTGACCCTATACTTATGAACCTATATTTACTTTACAAATGTTTCTCAGTCTACTCACACTTAGGTAGGACAGGATGAGGAGGCCAGAGTTGCGTATTTCTCTTCCCCAGGTTGGTTAGGCTCTAGTAATACCCCAGCATGTTAAGCTTTGGTAAAATAGTTTCTTTTGAAGGTAGGCCTTGTTAAGAAGAACAGAGTGCTCTGGCATTTTTCAAAGTGGTTCTTTCCTCTAACCCCTGCTGGAAGTACAAGGGAATTTTTTCTCTGATATTTATTCTGAGGACTTCGTTGAGATAAAACTTACTATGACTGGGTCCCCATGGACATTCCCCCCCCCATTCTGAGCCTCCAGCCATTACTCAATTAAGTTTAGATTTTCCTCCCTTGGCATTTGTTCCTGTGGAGGTTTTACACATGAGTTTCTGGTCTGGTAAGTTGCAATCTCTGTAGTCTCCTCTATCTCTATTTTGGGAGATAGTCTTTTGCCCTGTTACTTCACTCTTCTAATGGACCTAAGAAGAGTTATTGATTTTTCAATTTGTTCAGTTTTTTATTTGTTCAAATAGAGTGGCGACTTTTAAGTTAATCCCAAAACTGAAGTGTTGTGTCTTAATTTTTACATTTACCTTTTCTTTCTAAGACCCATCAAGGCTATATTTTTAAAAAACAACTTTTATCAGAAGTATTGTGTGGGCAGTCATCAGTTCAAAACAGTTAGCACTATATTTTATTATTATAGGGTTATTATCATTTGCTGCTTTTCAAATAAAAGTAACTGAAGTTCTCTGAAAAAATCTTAGTTATAATTAGGTGAAGAATATGAAACATAATGAGGGCTTTCATGTGTTAGAATCCTGTGTTCATTTAGAAAAAGGTGCTTGTATGCTTTCGTGTCCATCTATTGCTGCCATAGTCAGCACAGACCAAAAATTTCTCATTGAGAAACTTTATATGCACATTTTAAGACATCGCTTTCATGGTAATAAGATGAAACAGAAAAGAATCTGGATATATTGTTTTACTACTTTATATTGATTGTTTAGCCTTAGTATCACAGGCAGAAACACTGAAGGAAGAAAATGACAGCCTCTGTTGGCAGCTCTATGCCTATAGGAATGAAGTAGAAGTGCTTAAACAAGAACAAGGCAAAGTCCACAGAGAAGATGACCCAAACAAAGAACAGCAGCTGAAACTCCTGCAATGAGCCCTGCAAGGAATGCAACAGGTAAAGAAAAGCATTTTGGTTTTCTGAGCTTTTTGAAAGGATAGCATCAGCTCCTCACCTATAAAAGGGCCCCTGCAAACAGATACAATAGCAAATCTCTATTCTTCTTGATATCCAGTTCTCTAGCATAGCTGAGGAAGAGATTATGTGTTGTGGTTAACGAAATATTCTGGTTAATACAGAGTTAGCAATGGATCACCAATTTTCAAAGAATGAGCATTCAGTGAAAAATATTTAGTAAAACTACATTGAACATAATTTAATCTTTATGTTTCAGAAGGTACTTTGGGATCTGAACAGGACCTCAGAGTCCTTACGAAGAATATTAATTACTTAGATATGAAAAAGTGCTGATGAATAAGTATCAAACTGATACAATGTTACATAATACAACCTTTTATAAAGAGTGCCAGGAATCCTACACTTGTTTAAGTGAAAGCAAGGATGTTATGGGCACATAATATCCATTTGCTCTTCTGTTTTGTTTTCACAATCATTTAAGTGAATGAATTTACCTGCACATTACTCCAAGTATAAAAAGTAAATAATTGCATCTAACTGTAATTTAATTAAAATACATTGTATACTAGATGCTCAATATCTAGAAGTTTCATGTAACCAACACCACAGTGAGTCTACAATTTAAAAGATATATGTTCTAATTATAGTAAAGGAGTTGTACTTATGAGTAAGAGTACTATCCTCCTTTGTCTTGCCAGACTACCCGCCATTTTTCTTGCAACTCAAATTGTGCAATATTTTTTAATTGTATGCCTTTAAATTACCTACAGCAAAGCTTATTGCTTTTTGGAAATCGCAAACTGTGAACAGGAAGTATCTTCTGGAAATAAAAGCTCCATATTCATATTACTTCACTATCATTGTCTTCCTGTGTGACAAGCAATATCACATTAATATTTCACCTTTCTGATTAGCAAAATGTGTGAAATAATGATTGCCTTTTATTGTCATCATGGAGTTTAATTAGATTATGTGAATTACATGAGAGGTTTTTTTCATTTAAAAAATTGCATCTACTCAGCTAGACTTCAAAGAATTTTGACAATGTCAGAACTGTACTGGATCTTTTAGCCCTTTTTAGGGGGTCTTTCACAAGCTTCTGGAAAGCAAGAGTTCAGAAACATTTTCTTGTTACCCTCTTACCTTGATTTTAAAACCATTCCACATAAGGACAGTTAAATGTTACTTAAATGCAATGATGAACTTTTATTTCATCACTTCAAAGACCTAACAATTAGGTCTCTACCTCCTAAAAAAATTAACTTCATCCAGTTTGATTACATTTTATTGGAAAATGGCCTTGTAAACAACAATAAAATTTATTTTGTATTATCTCCAAAAGATGCATAATCTAATATGATGATTAAGAACATGCACTATGGGGTTGACGCAACATGGGTCAACCAACTCTGCCACTTGGATTACCTTAAGCAAACCACTAAACCTCTCTAAGCCTCAGAATTATGTATCATAGTGTTATTGTGAATCTTAAATGAGACTATGCATATGAAAACATTTGTCACATGCTAGATACTAAATAAATATCGTTTTTGTAATAATTAATAATGATGAATCCAGTTCCTTGCCTACTACTTCTATTTAACAAATTTCATAAACTGGGCTTGGAAAATGGCTATTTGCAAGGATGCTTTGCAAAATTTAGTTCCATGCAACCATCAAGATATTGTCCATACAGTATTAACTGCACCCTCCCCTTACCCTGGCTGCAATAGAAAAGTTAAGTGATTAGATCAGTTAGTTTCTCAAAATCTTTCTAAAATATGAACAAATACAAAGGAAGTTCATAAAAGGTAAATAAAATAAGCTTAAGTGAAACATATCTTGATTTTCCCTTTAATATAACTGCATGGAGAAATGATTGTGTGGGCTGGGGTAAAGTGAGACAGGCTAGCCTAATATGTAATTTCAGCCAGGGTGTTTAAGTGAAGTACAACTCCTTAAGACTGTATTGTCTTTGACCTTTCCTGTAGCATCTACTCAAAGTCCAAGAGGAGTACAAAAGGAAAGAAGTTGAACTTGAAAAAATCAAAGATGACAAGATACAGGTGGAAAAAAATTGGAAAATCTTTAAAAAAAAAGGTACATAAGTCTTAAGTGAACCCTTTTCTTTGCCAAGCCCACCTTTTTGGTGACAATCAAAATGCTCTGGAAGTCACTGCAATAAGAATCAATATGGAATGTTTCGCTGATTGGGGATTAAAAGCCCATATCCAGAGTAATTCTCGAATCAAGGGCTCTGAATTTCTAAGGGTTCTAGAGAGTGTACTTTTCAATTAATAAAATATTAGTACATCCCTAAAATTCCTGTCTTCCCTCTTGGAGAAGACCTGAGTGGACACCTCATTTCTATTTCACTTTGTCAAGAAAATAAAATAGAAAACTGGTGTGACGAAGAGTACCTTTAATTAAACATTTCATTAAAGGAAGAGAGAAACACAAACACAACTAGAACACTGATATTTCTTTGCATGCCCTCCATCTAGTGTAATCATGAGCACTTGCAGGTGAAATAGCCAAAACTGAAAGGAGGAAAATCTTAGAAAGCTAACAAGAAAATACAATATTTTAAGCTAGATAATATCAAAAGGGAAGGCAAGATGGGACTACCTAAAGAGAAACTGCAGCAGTAAGAACCGCCAGTGAGGACCTCTAAGAGAGTCTATTAACATCTGGATAGATTAATGTATCACAACCATAAATGGGGTGCCCTGTCTATTTAAAGTATGCAGAGCCTACTGATGGTGTCTCCATCATACTTCTATAATTTATTTTAAGCCCAAATAGTCAACTGAAAATTATCCCTCAAAAAAAAAGGCCTTCTGACCAGAACTACCTATTTTTTTAATTTTTCAATTAGAGTTGACATTCAATATTAGTTTCAGGTGTACAGAACAGAGGTTAGACATTCGTATAATTTACAAAGTGACCTCTCCAATTAGTCTAATACCCACCTGGCACTATACGTAGTTATCACAATATTGTTGACTACATTCTCTATGCTTTACTTTACATTCCTGTAACTATTTTGTAACTACTAATTTGTACTTCTTAATCTACTCCCATTTTTAACTCTCCCCAAACCCCATCCCATCTGGCAATCACAGGTTTGTTCTATGTCTCTATGAATATCTTTTCACTTTGTTTGTTTCTTTTGTTCTTTAGATTCTATATATAAATGAAATCATATGGTATCTCTCTGTGTGACTTATGTCACTTAGTATAATACTCTCTAGGTCAATTCATATCATTATAAATAGTAAGATTTTATTTTATTATGTATGAGTAATATTCCATTGTATGTATGTACCACTTCTTCTTTATATAATCATCTATTGATGGTCATTTAGTTTGCTTTCATAGCTTGGCTACTGTAAATAGCACAGTGAACATAGGGGGTACATATATTTTTTCAAATTAGTATTTTTGTTTTCTAGATACCCAGAAGTAGAATTATTGGGTCATAAGGTAGTTCTAGTTTTAATCTTTTGAGGAACCTCCACACGTTTTTCCATAGTGTCTGTACCAATTTACAAGTCCACCAATAGTGCATGAGGGTTCCCTTTTCTCCACATCCTTGCCAACACTTGTTTTCTGATTCACTGATGATAACCATGCTGACAGGTGTGAGGTGAAATCTCATTGTAGTTTTAATTAGCATTTCTCAGATGATTAGTGACATTCAGCATTTTTTCACATGTCTATTGGCCATCTGTATGTCTTCATTGGAGAAATGATCTTCTTCCCATTTTTTAATTGGATTTTTTTTATTGGTGTTGAGTTGTATTCTTTTTAATTTTTGGATATTTACTACTTATCAAATATATCATTGACAAATATCTTCTCCTAATTAGTAGGTTGTATTTTTGTTTTGTTGATGATTGTTTCCTTTGCTTTGCAAACACTTTTTAGTTTGATATAGTCCTATTTGTTTATTTTTTATTTTTTCCTTGCCTAAGGAGATATATCAGAAAAAAATTACTAAAAGCAATGTCAGAGAGTTTACTGCCTGTTTTCTTCTATGAGTTTTATGGTTTCGGTTCACACATTTAAGTTTTTAATCCATTTTTAATTGATTCTTGTATATGATGTAAGAAGGTTGTCCACTTTGATTTTTTGCATGTGTCTGTCCAGTTTTCCCAACACCATTATTTAAGCAACCTGTCTTTATCTCCATTGTATAGTCTTGCCTCCTTCATCATAGATTAAATGACCATATAGGCATGTTTTATTTCTGGGTTCACTATTCTGTTCTATTGACCTATGTATCTGTTTGATATCAGATAGAGTGATATCTCCAATTTTGTTCTTTTCCAAGATTGCCATGGCTATTCAGGGTCTTTTATGGTTACATATAAGTTTTACAATTATTTGTACTACAGAACTGCCTGGTTTTAATGTCTCAGAAGCAAGAGAATATTAGGATCTTAGACCAAGAGCCAGAAATCAACAATTCTAAGTTCCACAGGAGCTCACGCTCTTTATCTTCTGTGCTCAGCTCAGGAAGATGCAATGCATACAGGCTTTGCAGATGTTTGCCAGCATAGTGACTTCCCCAAGAATGCCATTAAGAACTGGCAACCTGAATGTAGTTGAAAAAAATTATTGAAAGTGTTTTCTTCTGGAGACCAGTTGCAATATGCTTTTAATTTTTCAACTTCAGAAAAACAACTTACATTCCAGTTTTGTGAATGCCATTAAAACCACAATGAGATATCACCTCACACCTGTCAGCATGGCTATCATCAGTAAATCAGAAAACAAGTGTTGCCATCACTAGTACCTTGCTGTTTTAATT
Organism: Macroglossus sobrinus; assembly: GCA_004027375.1. Lineage (NCBI taxonomy): Eukaryota > Metazoa > Chordata > Mammalia > Chiroptera > Pteropodidae > Macroglossus > Macroglossus sobrinus. Next base: position 92,393 of record PVKZ01003646.1, on the reverse strand, counting down.
TCTATAAGATTATTTGTTCTAGTTATCTGAAAAATACCATTGATGTTTTGATAGAGATTGCAAGGAATCTATAATTTATTGCTTTTGGTAGTATGGACATGTTAACGATATTAATTCTTCTTATCCATGAACCGGTATATGCTTCCATTTATTTGTATCTTCTTCAATGACTTACATTTTTCCAAGTACAAGTCTTTTACCTCCTTGTTTAAAATTATTCCTGAGAATTTTACTGTTTTTGATAAATGGATTGTTTTCTTAATTTCTTCTTCTGCTAGTTAATTAGTGATGTATAAAAATGCAACCAATTTCTGTATATTAATTTTGTATCCTGCTACTTCACTGAATTATTTTATCGGTTCTAACAGATTTTTTGGTGGACTCTTTAGGGTTCTCTCTGTATAGTATCATGTCATCTGCAAACAATGACAGTTTTACTTCTTCCTTTCCAATTTAGATGCTTTTTATTACTTTTTTTCTGATTGCTTTTGCTAGAACTTCTAATACAATGTTGAATAAAAGTGATGAAAGTGGACATCTTTTTCTTGTTCTTCATCATAAAAAAATGCTTTTAGCTTTTTCCTGTTGAGTATATTAGCTGAGTGTTTTTCCTATATGTCCTTTATCATGTTGAGGTATGTTCCCTCTATTCCCATTTTACTAAGTTTTTATCAGAAATGGATGCTGGATGTGCAAATGCTTCTTTGCATCTATTAATAAGATCATATGATTTAAACCTTTTAATTTATTAATGCAGTGTATCATATTAATTGTATTGCATATATTGAGTCAATCTTGTACCCCAAGGATAGATTCCAGTTAATTACAGTGTATGATCTAAATGTTTAATTGAATTAATTTTGCTAATATTTCATTGAGGATTTTTTAATCTATGTTCATCACGAATTTTACGATATATATATATTTTTCCTATTGTATTTGTATGGCTTTGAAATGAGGGTAATGGTGGCCTCATAAAATGAGCTTGGGAGCCTTCCAACATCTTGAATTTTTTCAAATAATTTGAGAATGATAGGAATTCATTCTTTTTTATATGTTTAGTAAAATTCACCTGTGAAACCATCTGGTTCAGGACTTTTGTTTATGAGATTTTTAATTAATTAATTTACTTTTTATGGTGACACTGGTTAACAAACTCTGATAAGTTTCAGCTGTACACTTTAACAGTAGGCATACACACACACACACACACACACACACACACGCACACACACACACACACACACACTGTGTGTTCACCTCCCATACTTAGATTTCTTTCTGTCAGCACATATTTGACCCACTTTAGCCCATCTGACTCTCCCCATCCCCTACTCTCAGGTAACCTCTAGTCTATACTCTGTGTCCAAGAGTCTCTGTTTGTTTGTCCTGTTCATTTGTTGTTTTTAGGTTAATATTCCACATATAAGTGATATCACGTGATTTTCAATTTTTTCTCTCTGGCTTATTTCTCTTAGCAAGATTGTCTCAAGATCCATCCATATTGTTGCAAAAGGCAGTATTTCATCTCTTCTTATGGCTGAGTAATATTCCATTGTATATATGTACCACAGCTTCTTTAGTCAGTCATCTATTGTAGAACACTTTGGTTGCTTCCATGTCCTGGCCACTGTGAATAATGCTGCTATGAACATCACTGTGAAAATATCTTTTCAGACATGAGTTTTCAAGTCTTTGAGGTAAATACCCAGTAGAGGGATTGCTGGATCATATGGGTAGATCAAGTCTTAGTTTTTTGAGGAACCTCCATACTGTTTTCCATAGTGGCTGTACCAATTTGATGTCCCACCAGCAGTATATGAGAATTCCTATTTCTCAGCATCCTCTCCAGCATTTGTTATTACTTGTCCTGTTGATTATAGCTATTCTAACAGGTGTGAGATGGTTATCTCATTGTGGTTTTGATTTGCATTTCTTTAATAACTAGTGATGTTAAACATATTTTCATATATTTCTTGATCATTTGTGTGTCCTCTAGGGAGAGTGTCTCTTCAGGTTCTCTGCCCATTTTTTTATTGGATTGTCTGTTTTCTTCTTGTTATTAAGTTGTATGAGTTCTTTGTATATTTTGGATATTAGGCCCTTACCGGAGGCATTGCTGGCAAATATATTTTTCCATACAGATGATTGTCTCTTTAAATTATTAACTGTTTCTTTTGTTATGCAGAAGCTTTTTTGTTTGAGGTAGTCCCATTCATTTACTCTTGCTTTTACTTCCCTTGCCTTTGAGGTCAAATTCATAAAATCCTTTTTAAGTCTAAGGTCCATGAGTTTAGTTCCTGTTTTCTTCTATGCACTTTATTGCTTCAGGTTTTATATTCAAGCCTTTGATCCAATTTGAGTTAATTTTGATGTGTGGTCATAGACAACAGTCTAATTTCATTCTTTTGCAGGTAGCTTTCCAATTTTCCAGCACCATTTAATGAAGAGTCTCTCCTTTCTCTGCTGTATATTTCTGGGTTTTTTGTCAAAAATTATTTGCCCATATAAATATGGATTTACTTCTGGACTCTCAATTTTGTTCCATTGGTCGGCGTGTCTGTTTTTCTGCCAATACCATGCCATTTTGATTACTGTCACTTTGTAGTATAATTTGAAGTCTGGAAGAGTGATGCCTCCAGCCTCGTTCTTTTTTCTCAGGATGGCTTTGGCAATTCAGGGTCTTTTGTGCTTTCATACAAATCTGATGATTTTTTTGTTCTATATCTTTAAAAAATGCCAATCAGATTTTTATAGGGATTACATTAAATCTATATAATGCTTTAAGTAATATGGCCATTTAACTCTGTTGATTCATCCAATCAATAACACGGAATATATTTCCATGTCTTTGTATCTTCTTAGATTTCTTTTAATACAGTCTTGTGGTTTTCATTATGTTATATTGGTCCTTCACATGTTTTGTTATATTTATTCCTAGTTATTTTATTCTTTTTGTTGCAGTTGCAAAAGGAATTATTTTTTCTACTTCTTTTTCTAACACTTCATTATTAGAGTATAGGAATGCTATAGATTTTTGGACATTGATGTTGTATCCAGAAACTATACTGCATTTGCTTATTGTTTCTAGTAGTGTTCTCATGCAGTCTTTAGGGTTTTCTATATAGAGAATCATGTCTTCCACAAATAATGACAGTTTTACTTCTTTGTTTCCTATTTGAATATCTTTTATACTTTTCTCTTGTTTGATTGAACTTGCTAGGACCTCCAATATTATATTGAATAATAGTGGCAATAGTGGACAGCCTTGCTTTGTTCCTGATCTCAGAGGGAAGTATTTCTGTTTTGCACCAGTAAGTATAATGTTGGCTGAAGGCTTGTCTTCTATGGCCTTATTTTTGATGACTGTTTCAATTTCCATACTGCTGATCCATCTATTTAGATTTTTCAATTCTTCTTGATTCAGTCTAGGAAGGTTATATTTTTCTAAGTACTGGTCCATTTCTTCTAGGTTATTAAATTTGGTGTTATATATTTTTATAGTATTCTTGTGGGATCCTTTGTATTTCTCTGGTGTCTGTCATCATTTCCCCTCTTTCATCCCTGATATTGTTTACTTGTGTTCTTTATCTTTTTTTATTGACCTTAAAGAACAAACTCTTTGTTGCATTTATGTCTTCTATTGTTTTTTTTGTTTATTTGTTTTCATTTTCATTTATTTCTACTCTAATTTTGATTACTTCTTTCATTCTACTGATTTAGGCTTTATTCATTCTTCCTTTTCTAGTTTTTTTAAGGTGAAGTGTTATGTTGTTTATTTGGGCTCGTTCTTGTTTTTGGAGATAGGCTTGTAATTATATGAACTTTCCTCTATGACTGCTTTTGCCATGTCCCAAAAGTTTTGATATGTTGTACTATCATTATCATTTGTTTCTATGTATCTTTTGATCTCTGTTTTTATTTTTTCTGTGAACAAGTCATTTTTCAGTAGCATGTTGTTTAATATCCAATTATGTAAAATTCTTCCTGCTTTCTTTTTACAGTTGATCTCTAGTTTCAAAGCATTATAATCAGAGAATATGCATATGATTTCAACCCTCATATTTGTTGAGGTTATCTCTGTGTCCCAGTAAACCTTGAGAATGTTTCATATGCACTAAAGAAGAATATATAAGCAGCTGTTTGGGGATGGAAGGCTCTGTATGTCAATTATGTCTAGTTGGTCTAAAGTGTCATTTAAGGATGTTATTTCCTTATTGATTTTCTGTTTGAATGATCTGTCCATATCTGACAGTGAGATATTTAGGTCCCCTACTATTATAGTGTTCTGGTCTGTTTCTCCTTTTAGTAATTGCTTTATATATTTCATGGCTCCCTTATTGGGAGCCTAGATATTAATAAGTGTTATGTCTTCTTGGTGCATGATGCCCTTTATCATTATAAAGTGTCCTTCAGTATCTTTCTTTATCTCTTATATTTTGAAGTCCATTTTGTCTGATATTAGTACCACTACTCCTGCTTTCCTCTGAATGCTATTTGCTTGAAATATCATTTTCCACCTTTTCAATTTGAGTCTATTTTTCTTTGGAGCCAAGATGTTTCTCCTGGAAGCAGCATATAGTTGTTTTTCTGATCCATTTTGCAACTCTGTGCCTTTTTATTGCTGAGTTCAGTTCATTTTCATTCATGGTGATTATCAAAATCTGAGGTCTTCTTATAACCATTTTATATTTTGCTTTCTGGTAGCTTGGTATTTCCATTGCTTCCTTGTTCTTGTGTTTCTGCTTTTTAATTTTGGTTAGCTTTTGTAGGTTTTCCCTCTGATTCTTCTTTTTTATGTTATATACGTCAGTTCTGAATCTTTGGTGCATGGTTACCATTACAAGTATACATATATATATATACACACACACACAAGTATATAAAAAATAATATATAATTATGGATAATATATAATTACATATATATTATATATTAATATATATGTATATATACATATATACATATACATATATATGTATATGTATATATACATATATATATATATATATATATACATATACATATACATATATATGTATATGTATATATACATATATATATATATATATATATAAATTCTAGGCTGGTACTTCCTTTCACTTAATTATTTGAATATTTGATTCCATTCCTTTCTGGCTTGTAAATTTGCACTGAGAAGTTCAAAGATAATCTAAAGTGTTTTCCTTTATAAATTACTGTTTTCTTCTCCTTGACTGTCCTGAGAAATCCTTCTTTGTCATTAATTTTTTTATAATTTTAATACAATGTCTTAAAGAAGGTATTTTGGAGTTGAGATAACTGGGTGGTCTGCTGACTTCTTGAATTCCAAGCTCCAGCTTATTCTTTAGATTTGGGAAATTTTTGTCAACCATTTGTCTGAAAATACTTTCTAATCCCTGCTCCTTTACCTCACCTTCAATAATGCCCATTATTCTTGTTTCCTCTCCTGATGGTATCAGCTAGTTCTTGTATTTCTCTTTCATTATTTTTCATTTTTCAGTGTCTCTCTTCTTTCTTCTGATTATTTATAGATTTCTGTCTTCGATATCACTTACCTTTCCTCTATTTTGTTGACTCTATTTCCCAAGCTTGCTATTTCATTTTTCAACTCTTGCAGTGTTTTGTTTGTTTGTTTGTTTGTTCATCTCCAGAAGTTCTATTCTTTTATTTTTGAAGGTTTCAGTCTCCTTACTAAAGAACTCATTCTGCTCATCTAGTTGTTTCGTCAGTTCCTGAAATTGTTGATATGAGACATTTCATATCTCACTGAGTGTTTTTAGAAATACCATACTGAATTTTCTATCAATTAAGTTGCATATTTCTATGTCTGTAAGCCTATTTTCTGGAGATTTTTCTCTTTCTTTCAGAGCTGCCTTGTCATCTTGGTTGTTCATTGTGTTTAATGGACTATTTCTCCTCCTGGGCATTAATGGAAGTGTATTCTGCTGTTTTTACAGAAGAAGATTTTTTATATAAATGCCTCTTTTTAGCCTGTTGCAAAGAAGGTGCTTTTCATTTGATTTTCAGTAGATATCTAAGCCTCTTGGATCCCTGCTTTATAGAAAGCCTCAATAATGCCTTTTTTTTTTGCAGATGTTTAATCATGCTCACTACTCTCAGTCAGTCTCTGTTAGTGTTAGCGACAGTTTCAGTAGCATTTGCTCAGATTTCCCTGGGGCTCCACAGTGTTTACTCTGAAAGAATATAGGGGTATGGGCCTTCTGGATTGGTGTTTGGGGGCTGAGGCTCAGACTTGGTTTTCAACCCACAGCTGGTAAAATCAACTGTTGTTTATCTGCCATTCTGCTTTTCTGCTCTCTGACATGATGATTGGGCCTTGCCACTGCCATGGTGAACTCACAACACTCTCGGGCAGGGATGTTCAAAAAACTCAGCACACCTTCTCCCCTCTCCCTCTTACAGTATGCTCCTTTGGCTGTGAGAAGCAGCTTCTTTATTTCTCCCAGAACCTTGTGATAGCTCTTATGTGCAGATCCCACGCTCAAATGTGCTGGTGTACATTTTGAGTGTTTTTTTCTTGAGTTTTAGTTGTTCAGCTTTTTTCAAGGGGAGAGATCTGAGGTTGTCTCTCACTCTGCCATGTTTCACTTCTCTTTTATTCCTGATTTCATTTATTCAGAAACTCTTTTTTTTTCTCTTGAGTCCAATTAAAGATTTATCAATTTTATTTTTTCAAAGAACCAGCTCTTGGTTTCTTTGATTTTTTTTTTGGTATTATTTGTTTAGATTCTATTTCATTTATTTTCAACCAGATCATTGTTATGTTCTTCCTTCTGCTCACTTTGGGCTTGTTTGTTGTTATTTTTTTAGTTCAGTTAGTTGTAAAGCTAGATTATTTATTTGAAAATTTTCTTGTTTTGTAAGGTAGATTTGTATTGCTTTGAACTTCCCTCTTAGCACTGCTTTCACTGTGTCTCACATATTTGGGGTCATTGCGTGTCATTTTCATTTTTCTTCAGGTATGCTTTGACTTATTCTTTTATTTCATTGTTAACCCATTAGTTGTTTAGGAGCTTATTTAACATTTTTGTGTTTGTGTGTTTTTCAGCATTTTTTTGTTTGTTTGTTTCTTGTAATTGATTTCCACTTTTATACCACTGTGGTGAGAGAAGATGCTTAATATGATTTTAATCTTCATAAATTTATTGAGACTTGTTTTGTGGCCTAATATGTGTCTATCCTAGAAAATATTCCATGTACACTTGAGAAGGATGTATAGTCTACTGCTTCGTTGTTAAATGCTCTAAGAATGTCAATCAAATCCATCTGGTCTAGTGTGTCATTTAAGGCCACTGCTTCCTTTTTTATTTTCTTTCTAGAAGATATGTCCACTGGTATCAGTAAAGTGTTAAAGTTCCCTACTATGAATCTATTGATGTCAATCTCTTCCTTTATGTCAGTCAATATTTTCTTTATTTAAGTGCTCATATACTGGGTGCATAAATGTTTACAAAGGTTATATCCTCTTGTTGTATTGATTCCTTTAATATTGTGTAATGTCCTTCTTTGACTCTTATTATCACCTTTGTTTTATTTATTTTTATTTATTTATTTTTTCATCGTTGTTTTAAAGTCTATTTTGTCTGACATAACTTTTGCTACTCCTGCTTTTTTTCCATTTACATTTGTATGAAAACTTTTTCTATCTTTATGCTTTGGGTCTATGTGTATTTTTTTATCTGAAGTTAGTCTCTTATAGACAGTATATGTATGAGTCTTACTTTTTATTCATTCAGCTATCTTGTGTCTTTTAATTATAGCATTTAATCCATTTACATTTAGAGTGATTTTGATAGGTGCATAGTTATTGTTATTTTGTTATTAATATTAATGTTTTATTTATTTCACTTCTTTTTAAAGAAGTTCCTTTAACATTTCTTATAATACTGGCCTTGTAGTGATGAACTCCTTTAGTTTTTTTTTTTCTTGTCTATGAAGGTCTTTATTCCTTCTACAATTTTAAAGAAAAGCATCACTGGGTAGAATAGTCTTGGTTGTAGGTCCTGGCTTTTCATCACTTTGAATACTTTGTGCCAATCCTTTCTGGCCTGCAATGTTTCTGTTGAGAAATCAGCTGACAGTCTTATGGGAGCTCTTTTGAGGGTAACTAAACTTCCTTTTTCTTGCTACTTTTAAGATTGTCTCTTTGTTTTTACTCTTTTAGCATTTGAATTATGGTGTGTCTTGATGTGAGCCTCTTTGGGTTCATCTTGTTTGGGACTCTCTATGCTTCCTGGACTTGTATGCCTATTTTCTTCACCAAGTTAGGGGAGTTTTCTATTATTATCTATTTTTTCTCTATATTTTCCTTCTGGTACCCCCATGATGCAAATGTTGTTACACTTGATGTTGACCCAAGTGTCCCTTAAACTATCTTCATTTTTAAATTCCTTTTTCTATTTGATGTTCCAATAGGATGTTTTCTGCTACTCTGTCTTCCAAGTCACTGATTCAATACTCTCTCATATAATCTGCTGTGTATTCTTTCTAGTGTATTCTTCATTTCAGTTATCATATTCTTTATGTCCTTTTTGCAAAGTTCTCACTGTGATCCTTGACTATCTTTATAATCAGTGTTTCGAACTCTGTATCTGTTAAATTGCTCGCCTCCATTTCCTTTAGTTATTCTGACATTTTTCTCCTGTCCTTCCATTTATGACATGTTTTTTGTCTCCTCATTTTGGCTACCTTTATATTTGTTTTTATGTATGAGGGAAATCTACATTTCCCATTCTTGGCAGAATGTCCTTATGTAGTAGGTATCTTTTGTGTCCCCATGTCACAGTCTCCATGATCACCTCCAGGAGTATCCCTTGTGTGGGTTGTATATGCCCTCCTATTGTAGTTGAGCTTTGATTGCTGTTGGCACGTCAGCTGAAATTTTGATATGGTTATGTGAGGAGGTGAGCACAGCATTTACTTACTCCACCATCTTTACCAGAAACATGTTTTTTTCCAGTATTTTTAAGAAAAATTTTTAGTGCAAGGATGTTTTCAGTGTTTTAATGTAAACAGTGTAAATATAAATGTTTCCCAATCTGAAACTGAATATACCATGAAGTAACAGCTGGAAGATAAGGAAAGAGATCCAACAGATAATCAGAAAAATATGAGTCAGAGTACATTTTTTCTGTTATTTTAAGCAAAGTTTCTTTCAGAGAAAGTTGTGACAGTTCATTATAAACTGATCTCTGAAAAGCTGATTTGTGACCAAATATTTCAACTTGATACAATTAGGTTAGAAAACAAAGTACCATTTCATTGGACTGCAAATGTAATTTTAGGTTGAAATGAAAGTAATATGTTTTGGTTGAGGAGGATTTTTTTTTTGGCTCGGGTTTCTTATTACTAAAATGCAGTGTGAGTTATTGTCAGTTTTTTTTTTGCAATATACCAACATGGCTATGTCTTACTACAGAAAGAACTAGTTATTTGAATCTTCCAGCAAAATTCAAGGTGATAAGCATCCCTTCAGTATGTTTTCTAATTTTTTAAATGTCAGCTGTAATAAAATTGAAGTCAAATTTCAGTAAGACTACATTTTTATTCAGGGTGGCTAAAACTTTTGGGGATATTTTCTGAGCTTAAATCACCCCCAATCTGTTAAATTCTCACACTTAAGAAATGGTTTACTAGATTATTTAATGTTTTAAAGGGGTTAGAAACAGATATACAGCCGATGGCTTAGAAGTAAGCCAGTAATCTTAATCAAATGTGGCATGACAGTTACTGCCTGGATTAGATTGTAAAGGCAAAAGATTGAGTAAGTCATCAAGAAAGGTTTCCCTTCTGACTATAGTCTGGAAGCCTGTTAATCCAGAAAACAACATGTTTGGCAGCACAGACCATTCATTTTGTTCATGGACAGCATCTTGGAAGTTTTGAAGACATCTTTAAGGTAAACAGAAGGAATCTTGTCCTGCTGAGGGATTGTGAAATGAAGAAGTGACAAAACATCTTGGTCAGCCACAATCTGCCCCCACCAGTTACATATTCCCAGCATTTTCTTTTACAACATCAGTGAGACTGAAGCAGTAATTTTTATTCCTTCTTCCAAAGGCTTTTCCTTCACATTTATTATGCAAAAAAACATATGTTCTTAGAACCCAAATAGAAAAAGAAAGTTCCATAAAAGGTCTGGAGGTATTTTTCAGTTTAATTTCTGGTCATGGATTCTCCATTCAAAGTTGAGACTTACCTTTAGCAGTGTGTGGACCTAAAATAATGGTTCTTTTAACAGTGGATAGCCTGGGGTGAAATCCATGTTCTGCCACTTCCTAGCCATTTACTTAATTTATCTGAGCCTCTCTCTTCTCATCTGTAGAATGGAGATAATACATAACCTAACAGTGCCTGGCCTCTGGTAAACAATAAATGTTGGGTCTGGTTCTCCAAATTACTTTCGCCTTCATCAGAAAGTAATTTGAAGATGAATGATGAAGGCAGAATGATGAAGAATGATGAAGGCAGAAAACTAAAAGTGATGAAGATGAATGCCTAGTTTTTTTTCTGTTTTGAAGCCATATAAATAAGCTTTGGATTACTTGTGATGCTTTTGTAATTTAATCTATTTTTCTTTCTCCCATTCAATAATCAGAATTAGTTATATTTAGAGAGCTGTGTTAAGAAGTTCATTATGTAATTAAAACCAAGTCTGTTACCAAATGAGGTGAACTGACCCAGGAAGCATATTATTCCCACAGGAAAGCTGTGCTTCTAGACTGTGTGCATCAAGCCAGGATAGTGACCAACCTCTTGAGAAGAACCTGAACAGCAGTCCTATCAAATCTGAATGTGAAGCACTACTAGTGGGTAAGGAAGGTAACACACACATATAATGTATAGAGTACAGTGGAGAGGAGAAATTGTTTACCTAAAATGAATAAGCACATGCTAAACATTTATAAAGTGTGACAGTGCAAGAATCCAAAGTCCTGAAGACTACAGGATAAGAACAAATAAATATTTCAATAAAAGTGGTAACAGCAGTTCCCAGCAGGCTTCAAGCTCCTTATGGCCACAGTCACTTCAAATGTGTCAATATAAGCACTATGCTAAGAGGTTGTCTGCTGGAGAAACACAATGCATATTTTTTTAAATCTCTATGCAAGGATAGCTGAGCCCTCTCACTCCCATTCAAGGGACAATGCAGAAACCATTTGGCAGAACTTTTCCAGGTGAGCCTCTAGAGGAAGTGTGTACCTCTCTTAAATTTTTCCAGGTTACTTGCAGATGACTCAGAAAGCTCCCTGTGGGGTGTTGGACATTGTGGGGTCTGAAGACATAAATGTTATAATTCCTCTAGTTATATAAAAATTCATTCACAGAGGCAAGATAGCATAAATAGTCAAAGGAATCTGACAGACCTAACCTCCTGTCTTGATTTCACCATTTTCATCCTGAATTTCAGTTCTCCCATCTGCAAAATAGGTATAATAATATTACCTATCTCAAAAGGCAGCTGTATCAGCTGCAATAATTCATCTAAATTACTTAGTAGGACCTCAATAAATTAGAACCATTTTGCACTTACAGCACTATTCAGTAATGCTTACTGACTTTATATTCTATTTGGAGAACAGTGGCAGGTTGAGGTCCTAAAATATGCAGTCATTTAAAAGGGGCTGATCTTGACCTCGGCAGATAATTTTAATGGCCTTCTAGGAAGCTAAGCCACAAAGTAGTCCCACCCCATCTCAAACGTTCTCCACACTGATCAGCTTCTGCTTATTTTTAAGATATATCTGCCTTATTTGGTAATGGATATTGTACTCAGATTTAACAGTTTGATATGGAAATAAAGATGCAGAGGGAGATCTGCCATTGAGTCTTCAAGAAAAGTGATGACTTATTTCCAGTTTGCAACTCAAAGTTAACAAATTGGCATGGCAAATGGAAGACCTGTCAGAGAAGAGCTGTGGGATAGAATGAAGCTTCTGTAAATGGATAGTTCTAGAAACAAAGATTCTTAAGTGTTTCTTGTTTTGTTTTTGTAAAGAAAGGAGTCTTAGGCTGACAGAAAAAAAGGGAAAATCTATTTTTTAAACTGGTTTTTTTGGTATGAACCTACAAAGACTGTTTAGTGTTTTGAAACCTATGGAGCTGTTTCTTGGCATTTGACAATCTTTCTTGACCATAGCATCTAGAATTCTTTTCAACATAGAGTGTTTTCTTCAGAATTTAAGTTTGTCAGCTTGAGTCAGTGTTTAAAAATGTAATTTTCCTGGTCATTTAAAATAGTGTTATAAGTAATAGCATCTATTTTAAACAGATTTTGAAACCTACCATCAGTTCCTCCTGATCTCTCAATGTACCCCCATTGCCATCTAATATTTGGAGGATTTTCATAGAGAACTGATACAAACTTCAAGCTACAATTTAAATTTGTGATATTCTTCGTCAGTCACTAAAAGGAGCACACAAGTTGTAGTTTATAAAATAAATTAATTTTAGCTTTTATTTCCTGGAATTTTTCAGCAAACTCAATTCTGGGTCTATTTGGGGTACTTAAGATCTTATAAAAAGAGGTGAATTTAAACAATTTAAAGAAAGAAATGTAGACGTTGGAACAATTTGTATTCTATTCATTGTCAGAGAAAGAAGTATTAGAAAAATTAACCTGATAGCCAGAATGATCAAGGCAGTATCTGTAACTACCAATGACCCCAGAGTTATGCTAAGTAGAAACAATGCACATTCCTGAAAGCTGTAATCTGCTATAAGAGTTCTGTTACTCAGGGCTGTGAGCACCAATAAAATGCTAGTGACCACTTGAACTGAATGAAATGTTTGGCTTTTCTTTACAGAGCTACTCACAGAATAAAACCCAAATATAATTAGTAGATTCTCTTGTGAGAAGCATGAGGTTAATTAGGAAAAGTACATGATTTGCAGTTTTGCCACAACAAGACATTATTAATGCATAAGAAGCTAAAGTTCAATTTAAAGGCCATGAAGAGGAACTGCAAAAACCCATCACACTCTGAGTTTATTGTAAAATTCTAAATTCATTGTGAAATGTAAAACTCCAATTGTCTTCAGCCATCATAAATGTTGAAAATATCTCGAATGTTAGCTTTTCTACATGTAATGCAGTGTAGTGAGAAGCGTATGTGTACTGGTTAAGAGCTATTATTTTATTTCAAATACCAGCTTTGCCACTTACCAGCTGTGTGACCTTGGGCAAGTTGCTTAAATTTTCTGTGCTTCAGTGTCTCCTTATCTGTGAAACGAGGATAATAATACCTGCCTCGCAGGGTTGTTGTAAAAATCAAATGAGTAAAACATGTGTAAACTTAGAATAGTGCCTGGTATATATATAATATGTTGTACATATGAGTTAGTTCTTGCTATACAGTATCATGTGGCATCTCAAAGAATACAATGCTCAAGTGTAACCTCCATGGTATTGTCTCTATAGGGATTATCTCCACATTCCTTCATGTTCACCCATTTGGAGCAAGCATTGAATACATCTGTTCCTGCTTGCACCATCTAGATAATAAGGTATGTGGGGGCCTGAAATAGGCATGCAAGGAGATATAAGGTTCTTTGTGAACTTGTGACCTTACTCTCCACAAGCATGACTAAGTCATTAGTACTCACTCTAAGGAAATTTCCCATGCCTATTCTCTCACTGTGATTCAGTACAGAGCCTCTCTCTTGCAAGTAAGGTGAACATCTGAACCCGTTTGTTTGGAACTGAGGGGTTTCTTGAGACTTAGAACTTCCAACCCTAAAACAGGAAGTCCTGGGCAAACCTGAATGATTTGGCCATCCAGCTTCCAAGATAAATCTTAGAAGAATGTTTTTTTCTCTTAATTTACATATAAGCTGCAAATTAACCAATATTTATCACCAATCAAACTTTTTCCCTGAGCTGTTAACCATTAGCTAATGTTAATTTTCCAAGTTAGAAGTCTTATGCCAGCCACCTCCCCACCATCACTATCATCACTGTCATTATCTATGATGAAACAATCAAGGCAGTGACAAAAAAAAAGATGAAATAATAAGTCTGTAATACAGACTGAATATTTGCTCATAGCTGATCTCGTAGGCCACTTCATGCCTTGGATGCTATCCTGCAGGAGAACTCACAAAGTGTCAGGAGCAAGGTTAATACTAGTTCCTTAGAAAGCAAATCTATGAGATGCCTCATAGAGGTGGAAGGGGACTCTTGACCCCTTAGAATAAATAAATTCACAATAATTTTTTCTAAAGCAGCATTCAGTTAAACCTGTTCATGGATTGTACTCACTATTTTATAGGATCTGGACTTCTGAGAAATGCCATTAGAATACAGATTCTTGGCAGACTCCTGAACATCCTGGATGTCCAAAATGTTAAGCTGTTAAAGTATATGTCCTCCTAACAGAGGCACTGGCCCATCTGAGAATTCAAATGTGGAAATACTTTGTCCTCATGGCAGTTTCTTTTTCTGTTCCAACTAGCACACCTCCCTCATTTATCTCTGGGAAATGGTGCTATTCTACAATTAAATAGCCCATTTGGCAGTGAAGGGAGGGATGGAATGAGAGCACCAGGACTAAGTGGTCAGTCGAATATTGTACTATATGTCAGTAAAAATTGTCTGGTTCTTTTTTTAATTGTAAAAATAATGGATACATATTGTCTTAAACATGTAAATAATATAGAAATATAGTAAAAAAAGTGAAAGTTATAATCTTGCCCCTCAAGGATAACCACTGTTGATAGTTTGGTATATCTTTATTTCAAACCCTTTTTCATACATATGCTGCACCAATATTGTACATATACATTAATAAACACTATATATTTATGTTTTTTCGAAGTGAGGATTCGATTCTATATGATACTCTGCAATGCGATTTCACTTAACTGAATAGTGTCTAGTACTGAAAAGAAAGCTTGACCTCGCTCTAAATGTAAACCCAGTTTCTCCTAAACAGCTTACTGTCAGAGTAATGTCAGGATCTATGAAAGAGAGCCTGCAGTGGTATCAAGAGAAATTGACGTGTGTGTGTGTGTGTGTGTGTGTGTGTGTGTGTGTGTGTGTGTGTGAGAGAGAGAGAGAGAGAGACAGAGAGACAGAGAGACAGAGAGACAGAGAGGTTTGGTAGCAGTCATTTCTGCCTTCCTCCTTTCCCAAAATGCTTTGCAGCTTCAGGCCTGCACATAGCATCACCGTACTGATCAGCTGCCATTCAGCTGACTACTAACCCAAGCTTCTCCACATGCCTGACATCAGTTCTTTCCAATGGAAAGCACAGTAGCAATAAATCTCAAAAACATCATGCTAACTGAAAGAAACCAGTTAAAAAACACTATATATTGCATTATTATACATATATGAAATTTTGAGAAAAGGCAAAACTTCAGTGAAAAATTAAAGTCAGGAATTGAGAGTGAGAATTAAATTCAAAGGTGCACAAAGAAATTTGAGAAGTGATGGAATGTTCTAAAACTGAATTGTGGTGACAGTTTTTATAAATTGTATAAATTTCTTAAATTTGTACAATTGTATACTATAGAAAAAATTATACAAATGTATAAATTTACTAAAATTCAGAAAACTGTACATTTAAAATAGGTGAATTTATTGTATGCAAATTATACCTAAATAAAACTTACTAAATACATAAAAATAAAGCTTAGTGAACTCTGGTGGTCACAGCAGAGCAAGGCTGCCATCTGGAAGACACTCACCCAACACATACACATGCACAAAGAAGGAAAGAAGTCGACCCCACCCCCAACACACACCTACATAATCAGCATCCATAAGTAGGCAACATTGGAAGAAAAATAGCCACATTAGAATGGTGAAATTGGTTTTGAATGGAGATATCCTTTCTGTCCCACAGATCTGCACCAGTAATGTGGAATGTCTCATGAGTAGACTCCAGTATACATTCAAGCAAGAAATGACTGGAATTGGAGCAAGTCTGTAGAAAAGATGGAAATTCTGTGGCTTTGAGGGCTTGAAACTGACCTGAATCCCTTTGCCTAACAATTTGGGAACCTGAAAATAAATGTGTGTTGGACAAGCTTAGAAAGTGATTTGTGTTTTCAATAGTTTTCAAGTGGAAATTGTTTTAAAATTGTCAGTTCATTCCTGAAGGCTCTTTTAAGTTAAGTTAAAATAAGGATCCTAGAATAGCATCTAGAACTACAGGCCCTAAAAGGAAATTTATTCAAAACTCAGGTGCTGTAACTTCCTCCTTTTCGATCAATTGGTTGTCTTTTTTTTTAATTAGCAGTATTGAAAAAGGCCTGAGGCCAAAGAGCATTTGGGGTGTTTTTGGTGTCTGTACTACTGTTGTAGACTTTGTCTTTTTTTAAACACTGTTCACTGAAATATTTTGATGATTTGTATATGATTTGTATTGCAAAATTTATCTTCAAATTAACGTTGCTACTAGTGAGAGAAATGTGAGTAGCACTAGGTACTGCATAGCTGATCTTGTCTCTCCAATCCCCAGTAAATTAATAACATATCAGTGTCTTCTAGAAAGTGCTTGACAAAGTCACCTTTTAAAAGACAAAGCATGGTTTGTGGATTTTGCAAAATTACTGTGAACCAAAAGTTGACAGATGTTCCAAAGTTATTTTCTCTAACATACCACATAAAAGGTTCATTTCGGAATAAAAAAAAAATCTACATGAATGTTCAGAAAGCAAGTGTCAAGTATAATTGGCATATGCATGTGCTATTTAAAATCACCTTTTAAATAATTTGCTTGTTTAGTTTTTTATGAATTAAAACACACATATGCACATGTGCATATGTGCACACACACATTAGCAAAAACACATTTTAATATGCTTTTCCCTCTGGCTTTCTTACAAAGTCTGTTGGTCCCTTTTCTTCTGCTGTCAGTGTGCTGAATTACAAACCATGTACTGCTATAAATACTATTACTTAATGCTGAATGTTTTCAAAGAATTGATAATGAATAAATAATGGGCCAGAGTGTGTGAGGCATCCTACAAATAGGTCAGCTCCATCTGGAGCTGCTAATTGCCAGGGACATCTCCAGTTCTGTGATGCCCATCAACAAATTGAAAAGACAGAGTGTAGTTGAACCAATCAGGAAGTCTTGCTATGTGGGGAAGAAAAGGAGAAAGAATAAGGATTTGGGGCTAATATACTGAGGCAGAGATTCTCTTTTCTTTTGTGGTATTGGTGGTGCTTATAATAACACAAGCATGCCCTCCCTTGAGTCTTTATTCAAAATAATGTATTAAGCAAAGCCAATGAAAAGTAGTTCAGGAAAATACTTTGTAAATGAGATGTCAGTAGTGTTAAATTTTTTATTTTTAAAAGATAAATATTCCTTTTTTATACCTCAATTTGTTGTTCTCTTTTGAATTATTTTCTCTCTAAGTAATCCTTCAGTAAATCATCTGAGTTTCTTCTTTTGAGTTACCAGGAAGGATACTGGAAGAAGATACTAAACCTTCTGCATCGACAACTAGAAATAGAGTTCCACAGCAGCCAATTCATACTGAAAGCTGGCTTTCCCCTTAAGCACCCAGCTGTGTCACCAGCTGGAAGTTAGGGTTATTTTTACTCTAGCTCCCTCACTGAAGCTCTGTCATCAATACTACAAAAGGCTTTGATTCATCAGTCTCAGAGATCCTAGAATGTCTTATTTAATAATGTCTAGGGAATAAAACTAAAGAAAATTTGTTATTTATCAATTATTTATTAATAAGTTAAATAAAATGAAATTTTAAAGCAACAACTGCAACACACAGTCTCCTCACTATCCTTCACTTAATCTACCTGTACTATGAATGATCTCTTCCTATTATTCCTGCCAATTCAGGCCAGATGTACACCTCCAAGCCTGCTTGAATATACTAATTGTGATGGTTAATTTTCTGTGTCAGATTGGCTAGGCCATAGTGCAGTTGGTTGGTCAAACATCAGTCTAGATGTTGCTGTGAAGATATTTTTGAGATGTGATTAACATTTAAACTAGTAGACTTTGAATAAAGCAGATTGCCCTCCATGATGTGGGTGGGCCTCACCCAATCAATTGAAGGCCTTAAGAGAAAAGACTCAAGTCCTCCAAAGAGAAAGGAATTACATCTTCAGAATGCCTTTGGATTCAAACTTCAGCATTAATACCTGCCAGAATTTCTAAACTTTCCAACCCCCATAATCACATGAGCCAATTTCTTAAAAATAATCTCTCTCTCTCTCTCTCTCTCTCTCTCTCTCTCTCTCTCTCTCTCTCATTCTCTCTCTCTCTAGTATATATATTATATATTATAATATATATAAAATTCCCCATTGGTTCTATTTATTTGGAGAATAATAAGACACTAGTCCAGAGTTATTATAATGTGTAAAAACAAAATGTTTGCATTATATTACATAATAGAATTGCAGCACACAAACAATCTCTCACAATCCTTTACATTCACCATAGAAATCTATTAATGAAGGGTTTTTTTTATAAATGCTCAGTGCTATTATTGTTCTGTTGTTCCTCCTGAGTTTTGAAGTGTTACTGTTTTGTTATTTTTCGACAATACACTAGTTAAATTTTCTCATATACTAATAAATGGAAGTTTTCTTTTATTTTGAAAATGGTTGTTTCATCTCTTTCTAGTCCTGTGACATCTCCAATTCTGATTTTTAACTATTACCAAGTTGCTTGTTAAATGTCTTCAATACAAATGAAAAAGTTAGTTTTCAGAGCAAATTACACACATATCTGTGTTTGAATTACATAGAGTTTTGTTTTTAATTTGCCTCAAAAATGTATGCTTTTCATATAATGTAGAATAAACTGTATTACTTGAAAAGACAGCATAGATTTGCAAAACCTTTTGACTCACCTGGTAGAGCTGGGAGAGCCCTTGGGATTCTTAGCTATCTTGAACAGTCCACCAAATGGACCTAAATTCACTTTTCACCACAACTGCTTCCACCTTCTAAGCATCTATTATACTATGCTGCCCAAAGTCACTTCCTGCTTGTGTATATTGAGTCAAGTTATATGAACACAATGAAAACTTCAACTCCTTATAGATAAAATTAAGGAGAAATAGTACTTACCTCAGAGTTATAGTAACTCAACAAGATAGCATCTGTAAATTGCTTGGCCAGTGCCTGGCTCATAGTGAGCTCCCAATAAAGAGTATGACTATAATCAAAAGTAATTATATGTCATAACCTTACCCTCATTTTAAGAAAAATGTTTTTGTGTCCACACCTAGAATTGTGGAGCTACATCACGTTGCGGGGTCTCAAGAAAGGAAAGTCAACTGTTCAAGCATGTTCAAACATTTACTTAGTCCCAGACACTCTGCCAGGTGCTGTGGGATACAAAAGGAGTATGGTTTGCCCTTACCTTCAAAGAATTAGAAGGGTAGGCTTAAAACATTGAACTTAAATCTTTC
Source organism: Macroglossus sobrinus (assembly GCA_004027375.1). Lineage (NCBI taxonomy): Eukaryota > Metazoa > Chordata > Mammalia > Chiroptera > Pteropodidae > Macroglossus > Macroglossus sobrinus. Next base: position 72,968 of record PVKZ01003646.1, on the reverse strand, counting down.
ACCCTTTAGGCAAAACTGTGAAAGCTCAGCACGAAAATATTCGGTGTTGAACAAACATGAATAGTGTTTATAATGTGGTAATAATGGCTTGCTCTTGAGACCTGACTTATTACTCTCTGTGTCCCCACCCACCCTCTATCCAGCCCCAGAATGTATGTTCCACAAAAGTATGGTACTCAGTTCTTGTTGACTGCCACACACCTAAAACCTGGTGTATTATAGGTGCTCAGTAAATACTTGTTAAATGAGCATATTTGTGTAGCACTCTATACAAACTATATTCATATGCAATAATAAAAAAGCTAACATTGATTAATGATTCCTACTTACTAGTAAATATATGATTCCTACTTACCAGTAAATATATAGAGAGAATTATCAACTTTTACTACAACTGTGAAAATAAATAGTATTATCCTATGTTTTAGCTGAGTCTCTGAGATCTAAAGTCACTTATTTAGGTTTCTCAAAGGCAGAAATTAGATTTAATCTTGGTCTGTCTAACTGCAAACTCGAAACTTTCTACTGCTCTAATATTTTATTTAAACTTCATGTCAAACTAATTGGTAAATATTATTATAAATCCTACATTGTTAATTTATACGTCATTGTAGACCACCTGATATGTACAAGTCTTGGTCCTAGAAATTTAAAGGGAATAAAATATGACCTCTTTCTTCAGAAGTTTACACTCTGGTTGTAATACCTACTAAATGATACAGCTATGCACAAGTGCCACAAGAGGACATTATGGAAGGCTTCAGAAATGTTAAGAAGCTTGAAATATGTTAAGAGAAAATGCACTCAGAAAGGTTAATTTACTTGCCTAAGGCACAAAGCTAGTGTATGTATGATAAAGCCCAGGGTTTGAACCCAAGTTTGACTGGCTTCAATTCATGCTCTTTTTGTTATACCATTGTGACCAAGTTCACTTTCTAACACTGTCATTTAAACTCTCTGACCTTTTTTTCATATATAAAGTGGAAATCTAAGTATATTTTCCTCAAAAAGTCATTTAAGAGGCTTTGCTCAGTGTAAAGTGCCCAGTAATAACTATTCTAGGCAAAATAAGTGTTCAATAAAAAGCTACAATTATTATTCAACTAATAATTGTATTAGCAATGCTTTAATGACACCAGAGCTTTCCAGTATTGGGGATCCCATAGGGTTACATGGTAACTTAAAAAAAAAAGAATGATAACTGTTGGCTCAGAGAAATTCAGATTTTACTGAACAGCACTCCATCAGAGGTAAGTGATGCCTAGCCCAAGCCTGACATAGGGAAGATAATTCCTTTTGCTACATTATGATGTAACCTCCATTATCCTTCTAATTTCACCCTCTCTCATCACAAGACAGACCACATCCCATTGACAAGGAGATCAGAGAGGCCTTATTGTGTCTACTATATCCCAAGATTTATAACATGATTCTATTCTTTCAACTTTGCAGGAAACTTTGAAGATCTCAGCTTGCCTAAATGTTCTATCTTGGTAGAAGGTCTCAAAAGCACAACTGAAATAGTTACTTGGAGGAACAGAAGAAAAGAAAATTAACTTGCATGCAAAAGTGTGAGCATTTAAAATCATAGAGCATTATGGAGATGATATCAGATGGAAAATAGAAAGCAGGACATATTAAAGAATGTTCTACTTAACTGCATTCACTCCAAGTGTTTGAAAGACTACCCCCAAATTAATTGTTCTCTGGGGCATCAGATCTCTAACACCACAAGTCATTAATATTTCTCAACAAGTGCCTTATATTGTGCTTTAAAATATTTTCAAAGGAACTCTGTAGACAGCCATTATGTTGTCTGAGCCTCAGAACATCCTGTGAGCTTGCAGGAAAAGATAGTCCCTTTACCATTACTTCAAATAAGGAAAACAAGTCTCAGAAGAATGAAGAACCAAATCCTAGGTTACATAGCTAAGTGGATGGTGGAGCAGAGATGAGAATACAGAACTCCTGAGTCCTTCCAATTTCTAACTACTTCAGCTCCAACCTCGGCCTAGCATGGCAGAGAGAATGTAAAGTAGGAGTTCTTAACAATTTTTGGTTCTGTGGACCTCTTGGAAGGTCTGGTGAAGCCTGTGAACTTTCTATCAGAATGACATTTTTAAATACATAAAATAAAATACAAAGAAAACCAATATACTAAAATAATATCCTTTCCAAACACATTTGTGATGTAGTAAGATATGAGTTCCTTTAACATATTAAATAGCAAAATACAATGACAAGTCTAATAACTATTATAATTTTGAAGTACTAATGACCATAAATATTTCAAGAAATCTGCAACAACTTGTGATATGATAATATCTAAAATATTGGTAAAAAGTAAAAGATACTGAAAATACTTCTGTACTTTGTTGCTTATATTTATAATGAATAAAAATGATAAATTTCAGAAAGAGGTTAGTCAAAATCTAAATATAATTTTCCCCTCCAAATTCACATGCTTCCTAAATTATATTTACAGTCTCTAGGTAAAGAATCCCTGAAAGAGGAGGATAATGAAATGTAAGGTGAGAATCCTCAGAGTGGGGCCGGGATTAATTTCATTAAATATGTTAATGTTTATAAATTATTTAGAACAGTGCACATCACATAGTAAATTATATATGTGTTTATTAAATAAAACTATTTTAAATAATAAATTGTATACATAATAGAGATACTGGTTCTTTGCACATTGTGAAATAGTGAAATTCTAAATCAATGCGTCAGTGTTGGGGGGCCCATAAGCCTGAATTTCTGGGTGAAGAAATGACAGATGAGTTATTATGAGAGCAAATACAAAGTACTGCATTTAGGAGGAAATTAGCCAAATGCCATTCACAAGATGTTAGTCCTAAACCATCAGTTCTGGCACAGGAAAGCGCCCTGAAGACATCTGTCTAATGTATATGGTTAGAATTTTTTTAAAAAGCAACAATTTCTAAACATAGTAATAAAATTAAAACAAAATAATAAGGCATTATTTTATTCCCTTTAAAAAATTTTTGTACTCTTGCTAGTAAAGAAGTGTGTTTCATGTGGCTGAGCCTCAAGACATGAAACTCAACATTTCAATTCAGATGTTGTTCAAGTCCTTATCCTGTCCAAGACACTCTGCCAAACAATAGGAGATGCAAGGATGAATATGACATGGTACTTGCCCTTGAGGAGTTTAAAGAGGAATTCAAAGAATCAAGAGTGTGGGTGGGTTTTAATACATTAACAAAGCATATTCTAACCTCTGAACCAGAACCATATAGTCTGGGAGAGAAAAACCTGGAATGCTGAATTCAATGTTTTTCACCTCTCTCTCTCTCTCTCTCACTCTCTCTCTCTCTCTCTCTCTCTCACACACACACACACACACACACACACACACACACACACACACACAAACACACACACACACAGCAGTTTGTGCAGCACAGCACTTGGTAAAGCCAGTATTACAGTCATGCCTTGTTTATTCAGCAAGAAAAGACATCTGAATACTTACCAGATGTTTACCAAATAAACGAAACATACTCATTCCAGTAGCAATCTTTTGTATTTAATAATTTTGAAGGAAATCATTTCTAAAATATTCTATCCCTTTTTCTGTGCTCTTAAAAAAAGAGGGTTCTAGACCTGCCCTGACCTTGCCATGATGCCTCCATATTTCCACTAAGAACATTAGTTATGATAAAACTGCTGGGAAAGAATATTCTTCTCACTAACTCAACTGTAACAATGAAAGGGCTGATTCCTGAACAAACATCCAACCTTATTAAAGGTCTGGCTCCTTATGCTAACCCAAGCTCACCATTCTAGGCTAAGAGATGCTCACACTGGGGCTAAGAGATGCTTCCAGGATTACTAGCAGAAATGTTATTCTAAATCTCAACTGTCTAAGAGACCAAAGGTATCTGTCTCTCTGCTTGCCTAACAGTATGGGGAAAATAAGAGTACTGTGACATCATTCTTCAACCTCTCCTCAAATATACTAGTAAGAAATATTTATATGAAAAGGCAATTAGATTTATCAAACAGCTAAGTCAGCAGAAATGGACTTCCTGGTTCTGTCACTAGCCCTGAGATCCTAAACAAGTCACTCAATCTCTGGGTCCCATGAGTGGGCCAGCAGGAGAGAGAATATTGGCAAATTTTGCTAGATTTTTTTCTCACCTAATAAGACCAAGTAGGGCTATGATACAGTTTATTAGCCTATGGAATCCCATCTTGATAAGCATTGTGTTCAAAAAATGAATCTGCACTATTATCAACTTGGTTGGCCACTGATAGTATAGGGCCTGCGGCATGAAGGAGTCCTGAAGGACAAGGGTGAATAAAGGCACAGATAAAGACTTCGTTGCCACCATCTTCTGTGTGAACTCTCCAGTAACTGTACTCATCACTTCTGCCCCCAGTTTGCCCATGACTCCCTCCTATTCACTTGGAAAAGCATGGAGACAAAATAAAACCATTCCTACTGCATATACCAGACCTGAATGAGTCTGTGGTTACCTTGGTATAACACTGCGGCATCCAGCATCAGAGTCAGGCCTTTAGCAGGAGCCATTTCAGCAGGTGCCCACCCTGAGGCTGTCCTCTGCAGGGGATTAAAGGAGACTTGTTGAGTGTGTCTGAATCCCAAGGTAGGCTGCTCTCACCCTACTCATTCATAGTGACAGTGGACTGGAATAGAAACATCCCATCTCATGTTCACAGGGAAGCAGATATGTCTCACTCATGTTTGGCTATTGGACTAAAAGGGCATACACTCTGGAGTAGAATTCAGTGGCCTCTCTAGTTCTTCATTTCTTTCTGAAGTAATAAAGTAGGCTTACTTGACATACATAGGTTCCTGATGAATGATACCCTGGATGCACAGGCTACAGATCCCATGAGGCACAAATGCCTTCTAAGTCCCCCTTCCATGTCTTATCTGCCCAGCTGGATTCCTGCTGCATGACTAATACTCACTTCAGCTTATAGCAGTCAATTTCATGGGTTCTTGCTCTTCCAGCCCTAAGAACTTCCCTGACCAGTGGCACTGTACTGGGTGTTCTGCTGTGACTTCTGCTCACTACAGGGCTAAGATTTAATCGATCTCAGTTGGATGCAGACAGCTGACTCCTGGTTGTCACAGATCTCTTGGGACATGATGAAGTACAGGGCAATAATGTGTTTCTCAATGTTCCCAGGGCATCAATCTTTGATGTCACTAGCCTTGAGGCCATCTTCAGAGTATGGCCCTGCCTAGGAAAAAAAGGGAATGCTAAATTCTCAACCAGGGACCAGAAGGCAGGCAGGATTAGCTGTGTCCCTTGGTTCTGAAAGTTCCTTAAAAACTTTTAAAAGGAAGAAAAATAACAAAAATGAAAATGAATAGAAAAGTTTATGCTAGACTAAGGATAAGGAAACAGGCACATTCTCTCTGCTGGTGGGAGTATGAATAGTAAAACCTTTCAGAAGTGAGAAGCCTTAAAAAAAAGTGTAGTTATTCATTATTCTAACAATTCTGTTTCTAGAAATCTATCCCTAAAGAAACAAGCAAAGAAAAGTGCTAAGATGAAGGTAACAGGATATTTAATAGTAAAAATGAGAAAAATGCAGATGTCTAAAATGAGGGCTAAGAGAAGAGCATGTAGCCATTAAAACTGTCATTGATTTGGGAAATATTAATGTTATGCTTATTGTTAAGTGAGAAGAGCAGGCTATTTCATATCTTCATAGCATGATATAAGTTTTGTTTAAAATATGTAAATATACAGGTATACATATTTGCAGACATGTGCGCAAATAAAAGGCTGATACCAAATTAGCTGTGGCTGTCTCTAAATGGGAGATAGGCGCAGGGGTTTTTTTTTCTGTTATTATGTTTTCCAGGTGTCTCATATTGAATGTGCATTACTTTTGTAATCAGACTAAAATTATTAAAAATATTTAAATGCAAAAACAAAAACAATCAGTTATTAGATTACAGAGTATCAGAAGTTTCTAAGCCTGCAATTTAGAGGGTTTCTATCTTTATTCTTCACCCTTACTGAACTCAGTGTGTTTTCTCATACATCCACAAGTCCAAATACTACCCATTCTTCAAAGGCAAGCTCAATGTTACCTTCTCTATTAAGCCCTCTTGGATTCACCCCACTCCCTTCCTATATTTGAATGAGCTTTTTTCTTCTTTGCAATCTCTCAGGACCCTATATCTGTACCTCCAATGTAGAACTTAACCACTGTTTACCTTTTAGTATGATCATATGCCTGCCATCCTCTCCTCAAGGACCATGTCTAATTCATTCATTCATTCACTCAGCAAATATTTATGGAGAACCTAATACATGCTGACAACTATTCTAGGCATTAATGATGCAACAGAAACCAATCAGAGAAAACTCCCTATCCTTATCGAGCTTATAAGTGAGGGGGTTGTTTTAGTCAGATTAGGCTGTCATAACAACAAAACAGAGACTGGATGTATTAAACAACAGAAATTTACTTCTCACAGTTCTGGAGGCTGGGAAGTGCAAGATTGAAGTGTTGACTGATTCAGATTTCCAGAAAAGGTTCTCCTCCCAGCTTGCAGATGTCAGCCATCTCACTGTGTTCTCACATGGTGTGTGTGTGGGTGCTCTCTCATGTCTCTTCTTATATGGGCACTAATATAGTTATGAAGGTTCTACCTTCATGGTCTCATCTAAACCTAATTACTTCTCAAAGGCCTCATCTCCAAATACCATCACTTTGAGGGGTAGGGCTTCAACGTATGAGTTTGGAGGAGACAAAACTCAGTCCATAACAAAATGTAAATTATATAATGTTTAAGAAGGTAATAAGAACTGGGGAAAAATATAAAGAAGGAAAAGAGAATAGAGAATATTGGTACAGGTATTAAATTTTAAATAGGGTGATATTTGACTACCTGAGAATATATTATTTGAGTGAAGATTTTTAAAAGATTAGAAAATGAGCTATGTATATATCTAAAAGGGAAGTGTTCTAGCAGAGGGAGATGCAAGTGCAAAGACCTAAGGCAAAGAGCTTAACTGAGTTGTCAAGGACCAGAAAGGGTCATAGTATGCCTGGTATACAGGGAGAAAAGGGGAGAGTAGCAGATGAGCTGAGAAAGGTAACAGGTGCTCAGATATTGTAGGCCAATATAGGCTACCATAACAACTTTGGAGTGTATTCTGAGTGAAAAGAAAAACCATCACAGGGTCTTGAGCAAAGTAAAAACAGCATAACTAAAATTTTCAGAAGAATAGTCTGGATGCTAAGTGGAAAGTAAGTTGTAAATGTGAAGGGAAGAAGTAGGGAGACCAGTTAGAAACTATTAGAGTGAGAAATAAAGGTGGCTTTGGACCATGATGGTAGCATTGAAAGTAATGAGAAATAGTAAGATTCTAGATGTATTTTGAAGACGCAAAATAATCTAAAATAAAATATAAAAGAAAGAATGGAGTGAAGAATGAAGCTTCTTGGCCTGAGTAACTGGAATTTACTTAGATGGGAGAGACTATGGAAGGAGCACATTTGGGAAAGAAGATCAGATTTGGACATGTTAAGCCAAGTAAAGAAAGTGTTTGAATGAGGAAAGAGTGAATGTTTCACATGCTGCTGAAAAGTTGAGCAATGTAAGAACTGAGAACTGACCACTGGATTTAACAATGTAAAAAGTGTTGGTGACCTTGAAGTTTCAATAGAAGTGGGGACAAAAGCCTGACTGGAGCAGGTTTAGGAGAAAATTAAAAGAGAAGAATTTGAAACTAAATATATATATGACTGTTTTCACAATTCTATATAAATATTATTTTAAATTATTAGTGTAACATATTGATCAACAAAATTCAATAAGTTTCAAGTGTACAAGTCAACAGTATGTCATATATGTGTTGCATTGTGTGTTCACCATCCACAATTAGATTTCTTTCTGTCACCACATATTTGACCCCCTTTACCCTGTATACTATGAGGTGCAGCCAGTCGATTATCTTCCTGATTAGGGATCAGGCCAGGCCATCCAGTTGGCAGGGGAGCCACTTGACCTGAGGCCATGTATGGAACTGACTATACATTGTCCCGCTGCAATGTGCAGAGGGTATTAACTCTTGTGGACACAGGTGCTAACAGCACCCTGCTTTATGGGAATCCGGACAAGTTTCCTGGGCCCAATGCAACCACATAAGGTTATGGGAATTGAATCATTCACATGCAGCAGGTCCCTGTGACACTGGGTATAGGTAGATTGCCTCCTTGGACATACCAAGTGTACATATCCCCATACAGGAGTACATTTTGGGGGTTAATATTTTGTGAGGCTTAACTGTGAATAGCACTGCTGGTGAATTCCACCTTCACATACAGGTGGCGAAAACTATTATCCAGGACATCCCATGCCCCACTGATGTTGCCTCAGGCCACCCAGGTAGTGAACACAAAACAGTATTGTCTTCCAAGAGGCAATGAGGAAATAGGGCACACTACAGTGGAGCTGGAAAAGGCTGGTGTTATTCGTCCTGCTCATAGCCCATACAACTCTCCTGTGTGGCCAGCCAAGAATCCTGGTGGCTCCTGGCACATGATGATTGACTATCTGGAGCTGAATAAAGTTACATCACCCCTGCATGCTGCTATGTCAAATGTCATGGACATCATGGACCGGTTGTCACATGAACTTGGACAATACCATTATGTGGTGGACTTGGCAAATGCCCTTTTCTCTATTTCCATAGCTCCAGAAAGTGAAGAACAGTTTGCCTTCACCTGGGAAGGGTGACAGTGAACATTTCTCATCCTTCCCCAAGGCTATCTGCACAGCCCTACTCTGCGCCATGGTCTCATGGCTCAAGACTTAGCCATGTGGAAACAACTGCCTGGAGTGCACTTGTATCATTACACTGATGATATAATGCTAACATCTGATTTTCTTACAGAACTAGAAGCTATGGCGATCAGCCTGTGAGAAGCTCTCGCTGACTGGGGTTGGTCAGTCAACAAGGACAAAGTCCATTGACCTGGATTCTCTGTCAAATTCTTGAGAGTTGTCTGGTCAGGTAAGACAAAAGTAATGCCAGAAGCAGTGATTGATCCTCGACCTGAGACTGTGAAGCAGCTCCATAGCTGTTTAGGACTGCTGGGGTTTGGGAGACTATTTATTCCCCATCCAGTCTCCTTTATGTGGCCCCTGCATCGTTTAGTGTGATGGGGTGTACAATGAAATTGGACCACTGAGATAGAGGAGGCCTTTAAGGCTACTAAGCAAGCTGTAGCACAAGCCCAAACTCTACATGTTGTAGATCCATCCCTCTCATTCCTGCTTATGGTGCAGGTGTAAGATGCAGGGTTTGGATGGGGCTTGTAGCAGAACACAAGTCCCAGAAGGTACCAATAGGTTTCTGGTCCCAGTTATGGAAAAGCACAAAAGTGCAGTTTCTAATAGAGAAGCAACTTGCTGCCATTATATCCAGTCCTGCTGGCTAGTGAGGACTTCACTGGCTATAATCCCATAACCTGTGGAGGGGTGGCTGTGGTCTTAAAGGAAGACTCCTTGTATGGTAACTGCACAGACCCCTATTCTGACAAACTTGGGGGCTTACCTGGAGCAGGAGGTGCAGTTCTCTGCAAGCCCCCAATCCAGTCAACTGCACTCTCTATTGGGACGAGTGCTGTTCCAAGCAGAGCTCCTGGCAGAGCATGCTGAGATGGGAGACACACCGAGTCCCTATGTAGAGGGTTGAACTCCCATCCCTGAGGATTTCTAGTACACAGATGGCTCATACCATGAAACAGATAGTGAAGTGATGGGAACAATCATTGATGCGGGCACAAGCACAAGTTGCTATGTCACAATGTCCCTGGTGTGCTGAGCATCACCCAGAGAGGTGGTGGGTAAAGAATACCTCAGAGGTAGTACCCCACAGGGCTAAGCCACTCTAAGAATGGTAAGTGGATTGCGGGCCCAACGTAGCACCCTCCAGGTCAGATCCTGCGCTGTGACCCTATAGGGGTTGAATGTGGGTGCGAGGCCCAGCTGAATCCAAGGTCTGGCTGTGATCCAGGCCCGGAGCTAGGAATAGGACTCCGGATTTAGAATGTTACATTAGTGTAGTAGGGATCCTGCACCTAAAATTTGTAAACATACTTCAGCATATTTATTATGCATGTGTGGCTGAATGTCACTATTGTACTCTGCTATGTGTGGAGTCATGCGGTCCTCTGGAGAGCAGAAGGGGAGAACAAAAAGGAGAGCAGAAGAAGTGCACACAATGCTGCACACCCCATACAATACACTGCACTTTCCCCAATAGAACTGTGCTCCGCACCATAAAGTTGGTGCCTCCCATTTCATTCTCATGTCTGCCTCTTATGCATTCTTCCAACTGGGCATCTCATCATTGAACCTTACCTTCTCAATCAGCTCAACACTGACAATCTCTTTGCCTTTTTTTTCCTGCTGTTCCCCCAAACACCCTCCCATCTACTAGGCCTCAAAATATTCTCTGTATATATGAGTTTATTTCTACTTTTGTTGTTGATTTTGTTCTATAGATTCCACATGTATGTGAAATCATGTGATATTTGTCTTTCTCTATCCAACCCATTTCATTCAACACAATACCCTTTAGGTCCATCAAGGCAATATCTTTTTCCATCCTCTTCCTTTTAGTTTGTGTATGTTTTCTAATCTGAAGTGAATCTCTTGTAGGCAACATATGTAGTGGTCTAGTTTTCTTATCCATCCAGCCACTCTATCTTTTAGTTGGAGCATTTAATTATTTTCTATTAGAGGTACTTGTTGACAGAAATGTAGTTATTACCATTCTTTATTCCTGTTTTTGATAAATGTTTTTTTTTTCTTCTTAAAGAAGTCCTTCTAACATTTCATGTAATACTGGCATGGTGTTGATAAATTCTCTTAGCTTTTGTTGTCTGGGAAGAACTTTATCTGCCCTTCAACTCTATATGATAGCTTTGCTGGATAAAGTATTCTTGGTTGTAGATCCTAGGTTTTCATCACATGAAATATTTTTTTGCCAAGCGCTTTTGTCCTGCATAGTTTCTTTTAAGAAATCAGTTGCCAGTCTTATACGTGCTCTTAACTGCTCTTAACTGCTTTTCTTGTGTTGCTTTTAAGATTCTCTCTTTGTCTTTAACCTTTGGCATTTTAATTATGATGTGTCTTGGTGTGGATCTCTTTGGGTTCCTGGTTTGGGGGATTCTCTGAGCTTCCTGGGTTTGTATGTTTATTCCCTTCACTAGGTTAGGAAAGTTTTCCATCATTATTTCTTCAATTAGCTCTTCAACATCTTGGTTTTTTTTCTGGTATCCCTATAACACTAATATTTTTACCTTTAATAGTGTCCCATAGGCTCCTTAAATTATTATTATAGTCTTGGCTTCTTTTTTCTTGCCATTCTGATTGAGTGTACTTGGCTTTCCCATCCTCTATATAGTTTGTTTGATCCTCTTCTTTATTCATTCAGTTTATTCTATACTATACTTCTTTAGTTTATTCTATAATATACTATATAATATACTATATAATATAATATACTATACTTCTTTAGTTTATTCTATAATATACTTCTTATCTCAGATAATGTGTTCTTCATTTCTGACTGTTCCCTTTTATAATTTCCATTTCCATTTTTATGTTTTTCATTTCTTTATTAAAATTCTCACTGAATTCATCTCTACTTCTCCTAAGTTCACTGAGCATCTCTATAACCAGTGTTTCAAACTCTGAATCTCTTAGATTGCTTGATTCCATTATTTCTTCACCTCTGTTCTGTTCTCTCATATAGTTTCTCTTCTTTGTCTTCCCTTTTTGGCTGCCTTTCTGTATCTGTTTCTGTGCATTAAGCAGAACTCCTAAGTCTCCCAGTTTTATTAATGGGGCTTTGTGAAGTAGATGTCCAGTGGCACAGTCCTGAGAAGAGTTCAGCTGCAAGCTAAATTTAGCCCAAGCCTGCACCCCTCCAGGGCCACTTGTTAAGCTTCAGCAAGCAATCCACAAATGATATGCTTATAGTGGCCTCAAGAGGCCATACTAGAAACCTCCATCAGCTGCCACTAATGTGAGTCTAGGCACTGCTCAGCAAGAGGCACCTGACTCACCCAGGATATACCTGGATGTGGCTTGGGTGGGGCCGTAAGTTGGGGTGGCAGAGTTTCGAAGGTTCTCTGGACTGAGCAACCTCTTTTATCCAGTTTGATGACTTCTCAGCTATGGTGGCACTGAATCTTCATACAAGGAAGGGGAAGGGATCAACAGACAATGGATACTATCTGCACTTCTGTACCAAGTGAGCCTTGCCTCTGGCCCTTACTCCGACAATTCTCACTGTAAGTCCCTGGTGACCGTGGAGCAGCCAACCTGGTGCTGGAGCTCAGAGTAAGCAGGTCCATCACCACTAAAGTCCGCTCGCTGGCACGGCCCCTTTAAGAGGCATTTGCAGCTGCCTATGGCTGCTGCTGTAGCTCTGGCAGACTCAGCTGTTCCAACAGGCAGCCTCATGTCTTTACCTTCTACCACAGTAAGTTGATTAATTATTTCTCTCCCTAGTTGTAGTTCTTCTGTTCCTCTAGATCCCAGGTGACTTTCCTTACTCTTTTCTCCTTGTTTCTGTCACAACTTTGATTTGTTCTCAAGGAAGATGAATAGAGCCTCTATCATCTATACCATTTTATTCTCTCTCTTATGCTCAACTTTAAAGTTTAGTTTTTTCTAGTTCTCTCTCCCTTGCTGCCACCTATTCCCTTCTATTCATGTTTCTTTCCTTTCTTTCTTCTTTTATTTTTTCCTCCCTTCTTTCTAGTTCACTCCCTCCCTTTTAAAAATTAATTTGTTGAACATTTATCCTAACTTCTTGATTATTCTCAACAGCATGCAATAATATCATTTTTCTATCTTAAATGATCATTTCTTGGCTCTATTTCTCCCTTCAGCTTCAGCCTCATTCCTCTGCTCCTCTGTAAGAAAACTCTTCAAAAATTATCATATATAAGTGTTGTCATCAGAAACATGGTGGAGTGAGGGATCTCCTTGGATCTCTCCCCTTGAAATAACAATGAGCTAGACATCTAAAATTTAACAACTAACACCCAACTTTCACACAACCATGTCTGAGTGAACAATCTGCACATAAGCACTTCCAAAGGTTGGAATTGCACAAGTCTTGGGGTAGACTTGGAGAAACAAAGAAGCTGCCACACAGCCAAAACTCCCTTCAGGAAGAGGAGGAGAAAATAAGTTGCTGCCAGTACTCCGAACAGCTTTGCCTGAGGTGTCAGCAAGTTTCACGCAGCAGAGCCCAGGATAGGGGAAGAAAGTGGAGAGGGACTACATGTGGAAGGGAAGCAGCTGTGTCTTAGAGTCCGCTGTTGTGAAGCTGGAGGCAGAGACATGGAACCTAGCAAAACCCCCCACCCATTAATCCAGAGTGTGTCCTGCCTTCACCCCATATCCTCCCAGACCTAGCACCATGGACCTTCAGTGTAATTTGAGCAATGGGTACCAAAAGAAAAACCATGGCTGATAACACGGACAGGGGCTGGGACAGAGGGTAGCTTATTGTGGTTTGAATATTCAGTACAGCAGACAGAGCATGGTGGGGGGGGGGCATTGAGCCTCAAAGCAGAGATCCAAGAGGCTTGGACACCACCTACTGGAAATCAGAAGAAAAACATCTTATCAAAAGATTAAAGAGAGACCTCTATATAATAAATCTTCCTGAAAAAGAGAAGAATACACCCTCATTAATGCCCAGGCAGAGAAATAGTCAATCAGACACCATGAAAAGCCAAAGTGACAATGTAGCTCAGAAGAAAGAGAAAGAAAGAGAGAGAGAGAGAGAGAGAGAGAGAGAGAGAGAGAGAGAGAGAGAGAGAGATCTCCAGGAAAAAAAGGCTTAAACACATAGAAATATGTGATTTAAATGACAGGGAATCCTTGATTGCACTCCTGAAAAACCTCAATGAGATACAAGATAGATCTGATTGACAATTCCAAGAGCTTAGAATCAAAATACTCCAACAAAGTGATTTTTTAGTAAGGATATTAAACCCTTAGGAAAAAAAATATAAAACTTGCAGAGATGAAGAACACATTACAAGGGCTGAAGATTGAAAAAGCAAGCTTAGGAAATAGAGCTGACCAGATGAAGGAAAGAATCAGTGATGTCAAAGACAGAAATCTAGAAATGACTAGAAAGAAGAAAACAAAGATCTGAGAATCAAAAAAATGAAAGAACTATACAAAATACATCTGTCAACATCAAAAAAATCAACATAAAAGGAGAAGAAAACAGAAGCATTTTCAAAAAAAGAGTTGAAAGGAATTTCCAAAATCAAAAGAATGAACTGGACTTTTGGATCCAAGAAGCTAACAGAACACCCAATTATCACAACCCAAAAAGGCTTTCTCCAAGACAGATTATATTAAAATTGTCAAAAATTAATGTCAAAGAAGGAATTCTCAGGGAAGCTAGGGAAAAGAACAAAGTAACCTAGAAAGGAAAACCCATTAGACTATCTTAGGACTTCTCAGCACAAACCTTAAAGCAAGAAAGAGGTGGAACCAAATGGTCATACTATTAGGTTGAAGGAATTACCAGCCAAAAATAATATACCCAGCAAAGCTCTTCTTTAGATATGAAAGGGAAATAATTTTCCAGATATACAAAAGTTTAGAGAATTCTCTACGAAACCAACATTACAAGAAATACTGAAAGGGATCATCTCACCTGAATCAAAAGGACAAAACATTCATAATTCTGCATAAGATGACCAACAGGTAGACTGAAGCAGAAGAGTGCAAGTCTTATTAAGAACAGGACATTATAAGCTTAAACATTAAGAAGAGATTTGCTATAGCAAGATAATAATGAATGTTCAGAATACATAGAGAGAAATTGAGACAATAACTAAAAAGGGGAGGATTCAAAGATCTAAATTCACAAAGAAGAACAGAGATAAGGTATGTGCAGAAGAAAATGGATGACATACACACACACACACACACACACACACACATACTATCTTTTACATATTTAGAATGGTAACCACATGCCAAAGATTCAGAACCGAAGTACATAACATAAAACAAGAATGACCAGAAGGAAAAACCACAAAAGCCAACCAAAATAAAGAAAACAGAAACACAAGGACAGAAAAGCAATGGAAACACCTAACTACCAGAAAACAAAAGACAAAACAGCTATAAGAAGACCTCATATTTCAGTATCACCCTAAATGTAAATGAACTAAAATCACCAAAAAAAAAGTCACAGAGTTGCATATTGGATCAAAAAAATGAAACCCAATCATATGCTGCCTCCAGGAGACACATCTCAGCTCCAAAGACAAATATAGATTCAATGTGAAAGGGTGGAAAATGATATTTCAAGCAAATGCCATTCAGAGAAAAGTGGGAGTAGCAGTACTAATATCTGATAAAATAGACTTCAAAATAAAAAAATGTAAAGAATAACACTGACAGACACTTCATAATTATAAAGGGAATCATGCATTAAGAAGACATAACAGTTTTTTAATACTATGCTCCCTATCAGGGAGCCTTAAAGTATATAAAGTAATTACTAAAGAACAAAATGGAGAAACAGACCAAAACACTATCATAGTAGGGGATCTACTACCCCACTATTGCATATGGACAAACCATCCAAACAGAAAATCAAAAAGCAAAGAGCAATTTTACATGAAACATTAGACCAACTAGACATGATTGATGATTAAAGAGCCATTCATCCCCCCCAAAAAAGCTGCTTATACATTCTTCTCTAGTGAACTTGGAACATTCTCAAAGATCAATCACATACTGGGATACAGAGATACATCCCAAAAATATAAAAGGTTTGAAATCATACCAACCTTATTCTCTGATCATTATTTCTTGAAGTTGGAGATCAACAGAAAAAAGAAAGCTGGAAGGACAACAAATACTTAGAGATTAAACAACATGCTCCTAAAGAATAACTGGGTCAGAGAAGAAATAAAAAGAGAGATTAAGAGATACATAGAAATGAATGATAATGATAGTACAGCATGTCAAAAATATCAACAGATACAACACCCAGCTATGGCAAAAGTGGTCATAAGAGGAAAGTTCATAGCATTACAGGTCTAACTCCAAAAACAAGAACAGGCCCCAATAAACAACCTAATGCTTCATCTTACAGAACTAGAAAAGGAAGAACAAATGAAGCCTAGTGTCAGTATAAGAAAAAAAATAATCAAAATTAGAGCAGAAATAAATGAAATTGAAAACAAACAAAAAGAATAGAAAAAAATACAATAAAGAGCTGGTTCTTTGAAAAAGTTAATAAAATTGAGAGACCCCTAGCTAGACTCACTAAAGAAAAAAGAGAAAGGAGACAAATAAACAATATCAGGGATGAAAGAGGAGAAATTACAACAGACACTACAGAAATACAAAAGATCATACAAGACTACAATGAAAAAGTATATAACACCAAATTTAATAACCTAGAAGAAATGAACCAGTACTTAGAAAAATACAGTTGTCCTAGACTGAATCAAAAAGAACTAGAAAATCAAACTCTTACAAAAAATCAAAGAGGAGGCAATACTTCTCAAATCATTTTGTAAGACCAATATTATCCTAATACCAAAACCTGATTAAGATAATTCAAAAAAAGAAAACTATAAAACACTATATCTCATGAACACAGATGCAAATTTTCTAAATAATATACTAGTGAACAAATTACAGCAATATATTAAGAAGATTATACACCATGATCAAGTGGGCTTCATCCCAGGAGCACAGGGATGCTTCAACATATGCAAATCGAGTAATGTGATATTCTACATAGACAAATTAAAAGAAAGAATCATATGATCATATTAATAGATGCCAAAAAAGTCATCAACAGATACAGCATCCAGTTATGATCAAAACACTTAACACAATCAGTATAGAAGGAAAGTACCTTAACATAATAAAGGCCATATATGACAAACCCTCAGCCAACATTTTACTTGGTGGTGAAAAACTAAAAACCTTCCCTCCAGGATCAGGAACAAGGCAAGGCTGTACACTATTGCCACTGTTATTCAATATAACTTTGGAGGTCCTAGCGAGTACAATCAGGCAAGAGAAAGAGATAAAAGGCATCTGAATGGGAAACAAAGAAGTCAAACTGTCACTATTTGCAGATGATATGATTCTCTACACAGAAAGCCCTAAAGACATCACAAGAACACTACTAGAAACAATAAGCAAATACACTAAAGTTTCTGAATACAAAATTAATGTTCAAAAATCCATAACATTTCTATGCTCTAATAATGAAGTGTCAGAAAAAGAAGTGGAAAAAATAATTTCTTTTGCAATTGCGACAAAAAGCATAAAAACCTAGGGAAACTATAATGAAAACTATAAGACTGTATAAAGGAAATTGAAGAAAATACAAAAAAAATGGAAAGATATTTCTTGTTCTTGGATTGGAAGAATCAACATAGTTAAAATGACCTTATTACCTCAAGCATTATACAGCTTCAATGCAATCCGCATCAAAATCCCATCAGTAGTTTTTAAAGAAATCAAACAAAAAAATCATCAGATATGTGTGGCAGCACAAGGACCCTGAATTGCCAAAGTCATCCTGAGAAAAAAAGAATGAGGCCAAAGGCATCACTCTAGCCAACTTCAAATTATACTACAAAGCAACAATAATCAAAATGGCATGGTATTGGCAGAAAAACAGACAAACAAACCAGTATAACAGAATCGAGAGTCCAGAAGTAAACCCATATTTATATGGGCAAATAAACGCTAAAAACAACAGCAGAAAAAGAACAGTCTCTTCAATAAATGGCACTGGGAAAACTGGAAAGTCACCTGCAAAAGAATGAAACTAGACTGTTGTCTATTACCACACCAAAATTAACCCAAAATAGATTAAGGACCGCAATATAAGACCTGAGACAATAAATTGCATGGAAGAGAACATAGGATCTAAACTCATGGACCTTGGACTTAAAGAGGATTTTATGAATTTGACCTCAAAGGCGTGGGAAGCAAAAGCAAAAATAAATGTATAAGACTACATCAAACTTAAAAGCTTCTGTACAGCAAAAGAAACCATCAACAAAGTAAAGAAACTTTTAGAATGGGAGAAGATATTTGCAAGTAATGCCTTTGATAAGGACTTAATATCCAAAATACACAAAGAACTCATACAACTCAATAACAACAAAAAGAAACAATCCAATTAAAAAATGGGCAGAGGACTCTGCTCTCTAGAAGACAAGCAAATCTCCAACACACATATGAAAGGATGCTCCACATCACTAGTTATTAGAGAAATTCAAATCAAAACCACAATGAGATACCATCCCACACCTGTTAAAATTGCTATTATTAACAAGGCAAGTAATAACAAATGTTGAAGAGGATGCAGAGAAAAAAAAGGAACCCTCATATACTGCTGGTCAGACTAGAAATTAATACAGCAACTATGGAAAGAAGTATAAAGTTTTCTCAAAAAAATTAAGAATTGATCCAGCAATCCCTCTACTGTGTATTTACCCACAAAGACTTGAAAATATATATACACATTATTCACAGTGCCAGGCACGAAAACATTTAAAGTGTCCTACGATAGATGATTGGATAAAGAAGATGTAGTACATATGTACAATGTAATATTACTCAGCCATAAGAAGAGATGAAATACTGCCTTTTGCAACAACATGGATGGACCTTGAGATAATCATGCTAAGTGAAATATGTTAGAGAGAAATATTTGAAAATCACATGATGTCAATTATATGTTGGATATAAACTTAAAAGCAACAAACAAATGGGAAAAAGAAACAGAGACTCATGGACTTGGACAATAGACTACTGGTTAACACAAGGTGGGTGGGTGGAAAGGGAAGTTGAGTAAAATGGGTCAAAGGTTTGGTGACAGAGAGAAATGTAACTATAGAAAGTGAACACTCAATGCAATATATATATATATATATATATATATATATATATATATATATATATATATATATACCTTATTGTTGAATTGTACATTTGAAACACTGTATTTCATTAACCAATGTCACCATAATAAAAATAAATTTTAAAAATTATTTACAAAGAGAAAAAGATATTTTTACAGTGCAGTTTTGAAGGACACTACCTTAAACAAGTGATTAAATTAGCATCACTGATAAAGGAATAAACTGATATGTATCTTTAGATGTGAAGTAATGGGAAAAACAGATAAAAATTTGAAAGGAGCTATTATAAATATGTTCAAAGAACCAAAGTAGACCAAGTAGACCATACTTAAAGAAGTATAATGACAATATCTCATCAAAGAGACCTAGAGCTGTGTGGAGAGTGTGATCCTAGAACAGGCTCTTCTGGCTGTCTATAAGATTCTCTCTATTAATCTTCTGACTGGTCTGCCATTTTCCTTATTGCTATCATGGATTTATCAGTCTATCTTAAATGCTTGCCACCCAAATCTCCATTGTTTCCAACAATGACCTTAGTTATCAACATTTCCATGCTCTCTTTTAAAGTCCACGATCTTAGGCAGAGATGCCAAACTCTTGGTTCTTATGGCCTGCCCTCTTCCTGAAAGAACCTCTGTAACACTGCATTGGAGCTGGGGAACAGGGACAATGGTCCCTGCTTCTTCCAGAGTGACACTCTTGATTTAGCAATGGGGGCTGGCAATGACGGTAGTTTGTTTGCCACTGCAAAAAGTAGAATCTCTATTGCATGTGTGAGCCTGGGTGGAACAACTTGTGTGCCATTATTATTGGCCTGTCTTTCCTCTGGCAGATCCTTTGCCCTATGAGTGGTAGCTGAATGGGGAAAAGGGAGTTTCAATCCTCTCAGATTCACTTGCTTAGAATAGAAATTCTGCAACACAGGGCTGGAGAGAAAGAAAGGCAACAGCAGCCTTCCTCATCCCAGGGTGAAACTGTAGCCCTAGACTAGGAGTTATAGGAAAAGGGATACTCTTTCTTTCTGTTCACACCTGCCCAGCATAGAGATTTCATTGTACAGAGCTGTGAGATGGGACATGAGAGCAGGTCGTGGCTCAGATGTCACAGACTCTCACTATTCTTACTGAAATTTAGTAGATTTTCTTAGATAAATGTTTCTTCCTTTGCTGTCTGTTCTTAAGACAATTTTATTGATTGAAATATTTCTTTGTTTTGTTTGTTCATTTATTTTGTTGTTTAGCTTCCACATATAAGTGAGATCATATGGTGTTTGTCTTTGTCTGATATTTCATTTAACATAATGCCCCCAGATCCATCCATGATTTCACAAATGATAAGATTTCATTCCTTTTTATGGCTTAGTAATATTCTATTGTATATGTAGCACCATGTCTTTATCCAATTGTTTTTTGATGGAAACTTAGATTGTGTCCATATTTTGACTATTTTAAATAATGCTGCAATGAATATAAGAATGGTTATATCTTTTAAAATTAATGTTTTAGATTTATTTGGATAAATACCCAGAAATGTACTTGCTGGATCATAAGGTAGTTTCATTTTTAATATTTTGAGGAACCTCCATGCTGGTTTTCATAGTGGCTACACCAATTTGCAACCCCACTAACAGGGCACAAGTGTTTCCTTTTCTGAACATACTCACCAATACTTGTTTCTTGATTTATTCATGATAGCCATGCTAATAGCTGTGAGGTTATATCACATTATGATTTTAATTTGCATTTTTGTTTAAAAAATTTTTTTCAATAATTAAATGGTTGTTTTACTGCAGAAAGATTCCTTGAACTTCTCATACCACAGAAGTTTTAACTTTCTGTGGATCATTTCTTATATATAAAGAAAGATAATACAGAGGGTGAAGGCAAGATCTGTGGAAAATCATTCCTAGAGAGCAGGACTGGGCCTTAATAATAATAGTCAGTCCAAGGGTCAATCCCTTTCTTGACTTGAAAATAGCAATCAAGGCTCATCTACAACAGAATACTCACAAAACCTATGCAAGGGACACACCTGGAGCACCCAGCTCAGGTGACCAGGGTAACTATGCCAATGGACTCCACAGGACACTCACTACATAAGGCCACTTTAATGTGGGGAGGAGGCAAGAGAATTAAAATGTTAATCAAGCCACAATCAGAGACTGCAATGTGTTGATCAGCCCTGCAGCCAGGCCAAGAGGACACCTTTAGAACAAAGAAAGATTTCTGCTGGGATAACTAACAACCCATTCTCCACACCTGTGAAGGGGAAACAAGAACCAAGAGTCACTCCCTATGGCTAAAACCATGGGGAACCTATAGATTAAAAGCTAGGAGCTATCAGCAGGCCTTTCACTCTATACATTCTTATCTTTTCATGCTATGTACTCTTGTCCTACCTCACTATATACCCATATCAAAAGAAATGGGAACTAAAGAATAACATAAACTGAATTCCCTAAACACTCAGGGTCCCTCTCAGTATCTTTACTCTGTCTCTTTCACTGTCCTCATCTCTATTGTCACTGTCCCTCTCGGTGACATATTCTGTCTCTCTCTCTGTCTATCTCTCATTGTCCCTCTTCCCTCTGCTTCTGAGAGGAGACCACATTCTGTCTGTGGAGTGTTATCTCTTTTGACTCCAACTTTGGCGAGTGTATTGAATTCATTCTACACTCCATCAAAGAACCCTCTTAATCTCTTGGTGCAGAACTTGGTCTCCCCACTACTAGGGGAAATTTTCCCTGTCCTGCATCAATTACACGAAGACCAGGAGACATAGCACCCCTACCTAATACATAGAAACAAACACAGAGAGGCAGCCAAAATGGGGATACAAAGAAACATGTCACAAATAAAATATCAGAACAAAGCTCCAGAAAAATAACTTGACAAAATGGAGATAAGCAATCTACCAGATGCAGAGTACAAAACACTGGTTATAAGGATGCTCAAGGAATTTAGGAAAAGAGTAGATGAACTGAGTGAGAATTTTAACAGAGATAGGAAACATAAAAATAGAGATGGAAAACATAAAAAGAATGAGTCAGAGATGAATAATATGATAACAGAAATGAAGAATACCTTAGGAAGAATCAATAGTAAATTAGATAAAGCAGAGGACTGAATCAGCAATTTAGAAGATAAGGTAGCAGAAAACACCCAATCAGAAGACAAAAAAGAAGAAAAAAGAGTAAAAAAAATGATAGTTTACAGGGCCTCTGGGACAATATCATGCATAACAACATTCGCATCATAAGGATACCAGAAGGAAAAGAGAGAGAGCAAGGAATTGAAAACCTATTTGAATAAATAATGATGGATAACTTCTCTAATCTGTCAAAGGAAATAGACATACAAGTCCAGGAAGCTCAGAGAATCCCATACAAGATGACCCCAAAGAGGCCCACACCAAGATACATCATAATTAAAAGCCCAAAAGTAAAATACAAAGAGAAAATCTTAAAAGTATCTGAAAAGCAATTAGTTACCATTAGACTGTCGGCTGATTTCTCAACAGAAACTTTGTATGCCAGAAGGATTGGCAGGAATATTCAAAGTGATGAAAAGCAAGGACCTACAACCAAGATTATTTTGCCCTGCAAAGCTATCATTTAGAATTGAAAGACAGATAAAGAGCTTCCTAGACAAGGAAAAGCTAAAGGAGTTAATCACCACCAAACCCATATTACAAGATATGTTAGAGGAGGAGGAGGAGGAGGAAGAGGAGGAGGAAAGATAAAAAATGAATGATAAAATGTCAATAACTATCAATTATTACTTAAAATGTAAATGAATACATGCTCCAATCAAAAGACAGAATGGCTGAATGGATAAGAAAAGAACGGTTACATATGCTGCCTACAAGAAACTCACTTCAGATTGAAAGACATACAGAAATTGAAATTAAAGAGATGTAAACAGATATTTCATGAAAATGGAAACAAACAAAAAAAAAGCCAAGGTAGCAATACTTATACCAGATAAAACAGATTTTAAAACAAAGGCTATAACAAGAGACAAAGAAGGACTCAGTAACCCCACTTCTCAGTATTTATCTGAAGAAACCCAAAACACTACTTGGAAGGAACATATGCACCCACACGTTCACTGCAACATTATTTACAATAATCAAGATAGTGAGGCTCCCAGGGTGTCCATCAGTGAGTGGGTGAATGGTAAAGAAGAGGTGATACATATATACAATAGAATATTACTCAGCCATGAAAAGAATAAAATTCTGCTATGTGCAACAATATAGATGGACCATAGAGGGTATTGTGCTGAGTGGAGTAAGTCATGCAGAGAAAGAGAAATGTCATATGATTTCACTTATATGTGGAATATAAAGAATAAAACAAACAAACAAAACAGAATCAAACTCATAGATTCAGAGAATATTTTGATGGTTGCTAGGTGGGAGGGGAGTTGGAGAGGTAGGTGAAAAATAGAAAGGGATTAAGAAGTACAAATTGGTGGTTACAAAATTGTCATGAGGATGTAAAGTAAAGTATGGAGAATATAGTTAATATTATAATAACTATGCATAGTGTCAGGTGGGTACTAGATCTGTCAATGTGATCACTTTGAAAGTTATATAAATGTCTAATCTCTATGTTGTGCACCTAAAACTAATATAATATTGTATGCCAAGTGTAATTGAAAAACAATATATATATATATATATATATATATATATATATATATATATATATATATATAATTTTTAAAAACCCATTCTTGCAGATATATGCTTTTATATTCCTATGAAAAATGCTGATGTCACTTTAAATGTTTATTTTTTATTATTATTATTACCACTACCATTACTTGGGTGCTTAGTGAATGGACAGGGAAAAAGTAAGTTACTTTTTAAGTCCACTCTAAAATCTTTCCAACATAATAAGCCAACTTTATACCATTTCAAACAAATTTTTCATCAGACTAAAACAACTCATTTCCTTGTGTCATTTCCACCTGCCTCCCACAACATATGGCTAAAAAGACCAACCTTTTGACTTTTTGACTTCTGCTACTCAAAATGCATTTTAAAATCATAGCAGAATTTCTCTCTCTCTCTCTCTCTCTCTCTCTCTCTCTCTCTCTCTCTCTCTCTCTCTCTCTCTGTCAGCACCAATCCAATCAGGTAATTTTGAAGAGGAAAAAATGTCAAGTAGAGCCAGAATCACATAAATATCTGAGTCATTCTTCTGGTCTTCAGATTTGGGGGTATAAAGCATAGATGGCTTTGGTCCTCTTTGTAAACATGTATAAATGCTCTACTGAAGCTTAGAGAACATCCTTAATACACTGGGTTTGCCATCTTTCACCACAGTCGTAAAACAGATTCCTCAGCTTTGTTGCTCATTAGAATATCTTGGAGAGCATTCAGAAAAATATAGATTCCTAGCTGTCACTCCTAGACATTCAGATTCAACACACATGGCATGGTGTTCAGGAATCCATTTCTAAAATGTTCTCCAGCTTATTCAGATGTGTGACCAAGCATGGAAACCACTGCTTTCAACCTTACCCATAATTTCTCTAATAAGATTATTTTTTGCCTTGAATTTGAGGCAAAATTGATCATCTCCTACCCCAAAACCACGGATTTTTTGCTTTCCATGTCTATTTAATGTGGCTTCTGTTACCACACCCTTCATAAAATTTCTGAAATAACACTTGCTTGAAATTGATCATTTTCTTCTCCTTATTTTTGAGAGGAAGGGAAGTAATAGGAGTGCTCTGTATGAATAGATTAATAGTAACTATTTTTCTAAGAGCTATGGGTGCTTTGGGAAAGTCATGTATTTAAACAGCCTGCAAAACATGCTTCATTTCTGGTGCATAGATAAAACAAATAATTCTTCCCATATAACCCTAGGCATATACCTTTACACCCTTAGTCATAGCCTGGCCCACAGCCAAACCTTTGCTGCTCAGTCCTGCTTGATTTCTAGGTAAGAGATTTTCTCTTCTATTCCAGATGACCTTCACTGGAAACCATAAACTCACTTGTTTATCTTCCTCAGTGAAGTTGGTGCAGCCTGTCTGATGGGAACCTCATTGTTATTCAGGAAATTGCAAAGAATTGTGCTTTCTTGGATGTTATTCTCATTTTTCATCATGAGTTTTACCCTGACTATGGGTGTTCCAGAAAGTACACTCCTTGAATGGAAGCAAAATAGGGGTTGCAGGAGAGCTCGTGGGAAATGCTAAAACCTGAGGAAGCAAAGAAGCTGAAAACAATGCCTCCCAAATCCACAATAGACTACCAACTTGGAGCAAGGCTGCCTTGGACAGGACAGGCAGTTTCGTAATATTGACCCATTTATATAAACACTTAATATCTTTAAGTCAAATAAACAGATACAATTCTGGAGAATGTATCTCAAAGGCTGCATTCGGGGATTGAATTTGAGTTTCCCAAAGATGGCAGACACATTTACGTATAAGACAAACAAGAAAAATGCAAATGTACACATAAAGAACAAAATCCAACTCCTGCAGGACAGAAACTAAAGTAGAGGACACTATGATTCCATAACCTCTAGCCCACTGAAAACACTATCAGTGACCCAGGGTTCTCTGACAATCGGAAAACCAGACCAGAGATCATCACTAGAGGATACCTTGGATTGTCCCATAGGCATGCCTCAGCCCTCGAGAGGTAGAACTAGGTTGGGCCCTTAATGCATCTTACAGGAAACAGTTCCTGCCTGACAAATCTGAAACCAACAATGCACCAGAAATAAAACTATCCTTCCAACAATCCTGTAATCAAAATACAGGATTTGGGGGAATAGAAACACCAGTTAAAGCAACCACAGGGGCTGATCTACCCACCTCCTTTCTGAGGTACAGAACAAAAAAAGTTCTGGTGGCCATTATACTTTGCTGTCAAAGCAGTCCAAAAAGCCATCCCAGTGGTCATCACCAAGGAGAAATCTCTACTGAACAGATCCTCTGTCCAGTGGAGACACAAGTGAGCAAGCCCTAGAGAAGCTTCACCAAGCATCCACACAAGGCCCAGAGGGAGTCCCTTGAAGAGAGTTCTATCTAAATTGTCAGATTTGTTACTGAACTCAAGGGGTTCACTGCCTTGGGTCTTCAATTCAAGAACAAAACATGGTTGTAGTTAGGTAGTTTTACTTACTTGCAGCAAGTAAAGGAGACAGGAGATTCACATTCAAAACTCTGTCTCTCTGAAGGGAGGCTTAACCAATGCTTACATACACTATATGGTTAATTACATGTTGATTTCTTCTTTATAATGGGTTAAACTTAACCCCTTGGGTTTGGTCAAGCTCATCAGGTTACGGCTGCATCTTCAAAATATTGTGCTACATTTTAACATTTAGCAAGAATAGATAGCATCTAGTAAGAACATCCCAGACGTGGTGACCCTTGTTCTATCTAACTTCCTCAACTGGAATAGTGGCTGTGTGAGCGCAAAGACTATATCCTATATCATTCTGTCCCTTGCATTATCTAATTCTTCCTTGGCTTATTTTAGCATTTTTTTATTTATTAAAGCAAATATCAATTTAAAAATTTTTTAAAGATACCTTTTACTTTTAGAATTGCCTGTTCATTTCATCTGTTGCCTTTAGTACCTTTGTTCTCCTGGAAAGAGGAAGGACTGCTATGGAAGGACTGCTATGGCAACTCCACCCAACATCTTCATTCTTTCCATAGGTTTGGAGGTGGATGGGAAGCCAATATGTTCAAATTCCAGGCCAGAAGTCTGTTTCTAATTCCAGAGACACATGGCTAGAGAGTGAATATTCTCTCTCTCTCAGATATCAGGAAAAGACAAAAAACTGGTCCCCCAATTTAGCCTTTGGTTGATCTGGCAAAAACAAAAACCACTCTCTTCAAATGACTTTCTCCTGGCTGCAGTGGCTTCTCTTTCTGGACTTTAGCTAAGTCAAGGGAGAAACTTCATTGAAAAAAAAGGTTTTTTTTAATTGTTACTCTTAAAGTACACATAGGAAATATGTGAAGGGGGAAAAGTATGCAAGGAAATGCACCACTACTTACCTTTTTCTAGTCCCATGGTTAATAAAAAAGGCTCTCATTGCACTCTCAGCTCCCAGTTGAACTATTAAGAATAGCACACTTCAGGGGTCTCCCAATAACTCCCTGTAAATCTCAGAAGAGATTAGTATTTAGTTCTACATAGTTGGCCCCATACACACGCACACATGATCAACCTCCTCAGCCTTGTCTTTCCCTGTCCTCGTTCATTAAAATTCCAGTCTGATTCTATCAGTGATTTAATCTGCTCCATTCATCTCCCAAAAGAACTAATCCTTTGGTTCCATTCTTGCTGGTGAGGAATTTTAGCTGTTTGCTGGCATAACAGGTATGCCTGTGAGACCATGAATCACTTCTGATTTTCAGTAGTCATTATAACAAACTTTCAATTACATTAACTTTAGTTTTTACATATGTGGAGTCTCACTCTTTGAAGGAAAAAAAGGGCTGTAAATAAAAGCATACTTCCACATGAAAGTAGCAATTAGTACTTGACTGTCATTCACTTTGTTTTGCTCTGTGGATTACTTCAGCTAGAATTTCTGGTGCCACAGAAAACCATTTGAGAAAATAACAATATTTTATGAACAATTTCAGATTTTCTAACCCTTTTGCAATCTTCTGCTTTAATTTGTTTTCTATTAATACATGCTCAAGTATAGTGAAAAGAAAGAGCACCAAGCTGGGAGTGAGAGACTGAGAATGTTCTAGCTCTGCCATTCTCTCACTCTAGGACCATGGTCAGATCATTTTCCCTCTCTGAGCCTCAGTTTCCTCATTTGTAAAAAAGGGGGGCTTGAACTGGATGGTCTCTAGCTATGATATATTGCAATTTCAATTACATATGCTAATTTGGTGGATTTTTTACACAACACTAAATTGGTAACACTGGCAGTAACAGGATTTTTTTATTTGTTTTGGTTTGGTTTTTTACTCTTTTTTTGCTCTCAATAATAATCCTTAGAGGTGGGTTTTTAAGATTAGAATTTCATATAGGCTGAAGCCATAATGATAGGATCATCATAAGAGTACTATTAGAGTTTAATAATCTTATCTATGGATATCTAGAGAAGCAAATAATGTTTTGAGTTCTTTTTGAGTTCTTTATCCAGAAGTGTTTGTATAACTAATGTATCTTAGTGGTAAGAAAAGTGGAAATGTAATGAGTGAAGGAGAATAAAGCTCCCTCTTTTTATCTTTGCCCCAATCTGGCTTGGTGATTATTTCTCAGGGAAGCCACCTATGTTTGACTTCTTGGGGACATCAGTGTATATACTGACACTCATTCACAGCTAATAGAGCTGCTAATGGCATTCTCATCTCCTTTTAAGACTGTCACAATTTTCTTTATTACATTTCTGTGAGTTGCATCAATTTTAACAGCTGAAAATCAAATTCATCAAGAACAGTTTAGTGGTTATCAGAGGGAAGGAGAGGAGGAAGTAGATAGGGGTTCAAATATATGGTGACAGAAGTAATTTAACTGTGGATGGTGAACACACAATGCTATATACATATGATGTATTATTAAATTGTACACTTGAAACCTACATGATTTTATTAACCAATGTCACCCCAATAAATTTAATAATAAAAAAGAAGCTTTCTAAGTATTTCAGAGTGAGCTAATTTTCCAAGATGAAGCTTAGGCACAGAACCTGTTGAAAAGCAATATAAGAATGGTTCAGATAATATCCAGAGACTATTCCCAGAACGTTGGGAGAAGGGAGAAAATCAAACAGTAAATGGTATTCCTCAAATGATGACAAAATTGCCTCAGGTATTCTTCCAAAGTTTATACAGCTACTTAGTATACTGGCATGTGCATAAAAGCAACTCAAGAATAGTGAGACGTTTTAACTTTAATTCATTCACTTGTTTATTCATTCATTTTTGCAGGTAACACTCTAAGCCCTGCTACTTTTTATGAAGATAGGGCAAAGACTTTGACAAGACTACTTTTAAAATGGTTCCCTCCTACATGTCTGTGTGCTTCTTCTCAGCCTTCTTTGCAATTTCCTACTCACCTTTCCAATTTGTTAATATTGGGTGCTCTAAGATTCAGCACTTGAATTTTTGTTCCTCTAGCAATGCCCACTCCCTTTGTGATTTCACACAGTATCATATCTTTAAATATCATCTATATGCTAACAACTCTTAAATTTATATCTCTAGTATAGACCTCTCTTCTGAACTCTACTTATATATCTAACTGCCTACTTGACATTTTCACGTGGATTTAGATGTCTCAAATTTAAAATGTCAAAAATTAAATTCCTCTTCAATCTGCTCATTCTATATAGCCTTCCCTATCTCAGGTAATGGCTCTTCATCCTTCCAGTTGCTCAGGCAAAAAACTTTAAAATCATCCTTGATTCTTCTCTTTCTCTGACATGTCACAACCAATCCATTACGAAAGCCTATGGGTTCCAACTTCGATATCTATCTATCTCCTGAATTTGACCACTTTTGGCCTCCACTACTATTATTCTGAAAGTAACATCATCGTTTTCTTGAATTATTACGATAGCCTCCTCACTGGTGTTCTGGTTTCATCCCACCTCCCTCAACCCCACAGTGTGTTCTCAACATAGCTTTCAGAGTGATTCCTTCAAAGGCTTGGCTAGATCATGCTGCTTCTCTTCTAAAACCCTCCCAGTGCTTCTCATCTCACCAAAGACCATCAGGGTCTATAAGGCTCAACAGAATCTGGCTCCTATCCTCCAGTCAACTCTGACTATATAATAATATCCTTCTCAGTCACTCTGCTACTTTATATTCCTCAAACACCCTGACACTTTTTTCCCTAAGTCCTCATTTCATCTTTACTTTTTTATTTTTATTTTCCAATTACAGTTTACACTCAACATTATTTTATATTAGTTTCAGGTGTACAGCATAGTGGTTAGGTATTTATATAATTTACAAATTGATCTCCCTCATTAGTTTAGTACCACCCCCCAGCACTATACATGGTCATTACAATATTATTGACTATATTCTCTATGCTGTACTTCATAGCCCTTGACTATTTTTTCAGCTTTATTGGAATATAATAGACAATTATTTCCTCACATTTACATTATACAATTCATAGATTTTGTTTTATTAGTAGTTTCAAGTATACAGTACATTGGTTAGACATTTATATAGTTTATAAAATTATCCCCCTAATTTCTCTTTCTCTCCTCCGGCTCTCCACTTTGCCATTACATTAATGCTAACTGTGTTCCCTATGCCAAGCTCCCCATCCTCATAACCATCTACCTACTACTAATTTGTACTTCTTTAACCCTTCACCCCATTCTCCAGCCTCCTAATCCCTTTCCCCTCTGGCCATCACCAGATTTTCATCTATATTTGGGAGTCTGTTTTTAATTACTTTGCTCTTTTTGTTTCTTAGATTCCACATATAAGTGAAATCATATGGTATTTACTTTCTCTGTCTGACTTATTTCATTCAGTATAATAACCTCCAAGTTTATCTATGTCATTGCAAATGGTGGGTTTAATTTTTTAACGGCTGAATAATATTCCATTGTATATATAAACCTAACTTATTTATCCAATCATCTGTTGATGGGCATTTAGATTGCTTCCGTATCTTGGCTATTGTAAATTGTGCTGCTTAGAACATAGGGGTACATAGATCTTTACGAATTGTTTTAGTTTTTTTCAGAGTACAATTGCTGGGCTAAAAGATATGTACATTTTTAAATTTTTGAGAAACCTACAGATTGTTTCCCATGGTGGCCGTACCAATGTGCAATCTCACCAACAGTGAATGAGAGTTCCCTTTTCCTCGCATCCTCATCAACACTTGTTGTTCTTTGATTTATTGATGATAGCCATTCTGACAGGTGTGAGGTGATATCTCATTGTGGTTTTAATTTGCATTACTCTAATTAGTAACTTTGAGCATTTTTTAATATGTCTATTGGCCATCTGTATTTCCTTTTTGGAGAAATATCTGTTCAGGTCTTCTGCCCATTTTTTAATTGGATTGTTTGTTTGTTGTTGTTGTTAAGTTGTATGAGTTATATATATATTGGATATTAACTCATCAGATGTATCATAGCAAATATTTTCTCCCAGTCAGTTATCTTTTTCTTTTTGTTGATCATTTCCTTTGCCATGCAAAAACTTTTTAGTTTGATGTGGTCCCATTGTTTATTTTTTTCTTTTATTTCCCTTGCCTTAGGAAATACATCCAAAAAGAAATTCTTGTTAACAATATCTGAAAGTTTACTACCTATGTTTTCTTCTAGAAGTTTAATGGTTTTGGGTCTTACATTTAAGTATTTAAATCATTTTGAGTCTATCCTTGTATACAGTGTAAGAAAATGGTCCAGTTTCATTGTTTTGCACATTATCCAATTTTCTCAATACCATTTATTGAAGAGACTATCATTACTCTATTGCATATTCTTACCTCTTTTGTCATATATTAAGTGAGTGTATAGGCATAGATTTATTTCTGGGCTCTCTAATCTATTCGCTCAATGTATCTATTTTTATGCCATGAGATTTTGATTACTGTAGCCTTGTAGTATAATTTGATATCAGGTAGTATGATACCTCCAACTTTGTTCTTCTTTCTCAAGATTGCCATGGCTATTCCGGGTCTTTTATGGTTCCATATAAACTTTAAGCTTATTTGTTCTAGCTCTCTGAAAAATGCCATTGGTATTTTTATAGCAATTGCACTGAATCTATTGGTTGCTTTGGGTAGTATGATCATTTTAATGATGTTGATTCTTCTCACCCATGAGCTTGGACCTGTTTTCTGACATAGGCAGTTATTCAATTAACTACACAGGACCCAAACAAAAGGCCCAGGAAGATTAGAATAAGGGGGCCTATAATGGCTGTCAGGAGAGTTGTTAACCAAGGGGTGTTATTAAAAAGTCTTTCATACCAAGATTCTTCATGCTTAAGTCGTTCTTCTCTGTCGTTAACTCTCTGCCTTATAGTAAGCTTTGCCAGGCTGCCCAAGGATGGCATATAGATCTACATGGAATATAGGCTGAAACATAGTCTGATTAACCAATATGGGAGCCCCTGTTTTTGAGCTAATTAACTCCCATTTGGCCTGCAAAGGTTGATGAAGATTCTCTTTTATATTATTAATAGCAATTAATCCAATTACAACTAAACCTGCAAGAGTCTTATCTAGAGAGGGTCTCCTGTGGGGTGGATATGCCATCTCTCAGTCTCTGGTGGTGGTTGAGCAACCTTGATGCGGGTGTGATGAATACAATGCTGTCTCCCAGCAACCTTGACCAAGCAGTAAAACTCATGGTCCTCAGAACAAACTATCAACCACTCTAGGTCAGGGAATCAATTATTTGAATTCCTTTTGAAAATCAGTGGGGAATGTAAAAGTAGAAATTCTCCAGCTACAGGGAGGTGATAACTCTAGCTGTCAATCTCAAGGAGGAACACAACATTCCAAGGTGCAGATAATGAAACTGTCTGCTAGGCCCTGTTTATCTGAGACTCCCCCCAAATACATTTATCTTTGTGCAAGACTTTAACTGCTAACTTCTGCTTTCTGTAATCTGCTTGCTTGCTTATTCAAGGACATAGTTGGAGTCTTCATAAGTTGCCTCCTCTGGAAGCTCGGGGCTGATCTCCTCTAACTCTGTGTAGTAGAGAGTTTGCAATTTCCAATTATATAGATCACTAGTTGAAAAGGGGACATACACCATGAAAGAGGTGCTGATGTCTCCCCCAGGTGGGGTTATCTGTCGGAGAGGTGCCAGGACAGCTTCAGGTTGCAACGAATCGGGGATGGGGTCAGGATCCTGTGGAGGGTAGTAGACGGCCCCTGTCCAAGTGTGTGGTGGGCTCCAAAGAGGGGCTGCCTCCCGAGAATCAAGAGGCCTAAAGGGGTTACCAGGAGAGCAATAGAGAGGGGTATTGACGATCTCCAGATCCTCCAGAGGTGCCTGTAGAACAGGTTCAAATGATTTCTGAGGTGCTGGAGTGCTCCTTTGCTCTGCCAGAAGAACCGTATGAGAGGCAGGCACCGGCAGAGAGTTAGCCACCAGAGAGTCTGACTTACTCTGACAATCTTTCAGATACTTAGGAGCATCAGACACAATGTCTATCCAAACATTTATGTATGCGGCCTGATCAGGGTGACCAGAATTCCCATAAACAACACTTCTGACTTTGAAGGCAGTCTGCAAATCAAAGGAAACCTCAGAGGGCTATCCAACTCTGAAGGCCGGCCAATCTACTTGGCAGAGCCTCTGGAGATCAAACAGAGTAACTGACGACCCATAACCTCAGGCCTGTCACCTGAGATCCTTAAAATTATCCACAAGGCACTGCAAGGGAGTGGGCTTAGAAGAAGCCTGTCCTATGGCGGCAGGGATGGATGTGAATGAGAATAAATGTCCTGTGAAAGATAATAATGTTAGACAAGGTCCACTCGGTGGCTAGGTGGTCACTTGGGTGGTGCTGTAGCAGCAAAAAAAACGCAAAAAGAAGAATTAATAAACTAAAAAGAATAACAAGAAAAAATTACAAGAGACATTCAGAGGTCAGAATGATCAGACAATGAGACAAACTTGACGGAAACCAAAGTAAGTAAACTTATGAGGACCAAGGCAATAGGAGGGTAACAGTACATTCGACTGGTCGGGACAAACATACACAATACAGACAGACAAAACAGACTACAGGTAACACTAGTGTATCAGAAACCAAAACCAAAACAGGTACTGGGGCAGCGTCTGACGTCTCAGACCTGACTGTACTAGGGAAGTTGTGCTGCGTCCAGCCTTCCACTAGTTCTTAGGGCCCACAGACAGAAACAGATCTAAGAGGACTCTTAGACTAACTCACCAGTGAGACTGGATCAGAAGGCTCGCGTCCAATTTTCAGAAATGTTTGTCCATTGATGTCTCCGATCTAGGGCTGCCTGAAGTCCGGGGCTGAGGAACGTCTCTCAATGGCCACACCCTGGACGTGGCTGTGCCCCGCCCCGAGCAACCAGGGTTGTGGTTCTCAAAGAAAACTCCCCCTCTCTCTGGGTAGTATCTTGCTGGGGCCTCCAAATGTTGTGGCACAGATGAGAATAGGGACCCACAGAGTCGAATCAGAGAGAATTAAGAGCCTTTATTAGCTAGCCAGCGACTGACTCTACCACATAGGGTTAGAGGAGATCAGCCCCTAGCCTCCAGAGGAGGCAGCTTATGAAGACTCCAACTATGTCCTTGAATAAGCAAGCAAGCAGATTACAGAAAGCAGAAGTTAGCAGTTAAAGTCTTGCACAAAGATAAATGTATTTGGGGGGAGTCTCAGATAAACAGGGCCTAGCAGACAGTTTCATTATCTGCACCTTGGAATGTTGTGTTCCTCCTTGAGATTGACAGCTAGAGTTATCACCTCCCTGTAGCTGGAGAATTTCCACTTTTACAGCATATTCTGTGAACTTGGGCTTCCCCCCATCGCTTGCGCAGAAAACACAAAACAGACACTCAGACAGGAACAATTACTGAGATGTAGGTGGACCCAGAGAAGTCTGCCACTTACAACCTAGACAAGACAAGAGACAATAAACAGAATCTGACAACAGGGCACAGGAAGCAGTGTCCCACAACCTGGCCATGGTCCGGGAGATATGACTGCATCCAGTCTCTCCACGGACCCCCAGTGACCTGTCAACAGAAACTAAAAGGTATATTTTATCTAGACACTGAGGCCTCAGAGATTCCAGATTCCTGTTGGGACCAGGAACAAAGAGCGTGTCCTGAAAGTTGCGTCCTTGACTATTGTATTAACCCTGACACAGCATTCAGTGGCCCTGGAACATCTCAGGTTGGCCACCCCTTTGAATTCGTAACAGAGACAGCAACTGCTTCAAGGCCTGTCCGGTCTTAGATCCCAGGGCCAGTCCCTGAAAGACACACGGACCACCAGAACTCAGTGATTTATAGGAACCATGCTGTTTATTCAGCCAGCTGGGTCAACCAGGGGTATGCAGACCCCAAATTAAGCAGCCCCAAAATGTAGAGGTACAGGACTGTTAAGCTCTAAACCCCATTCTTTATTCTGTCTGAACACAAAGTTCCATTGTTCTTCTATTCACTACCCGTTGACCCACAGGTCAGGTGTGCAAGCAGGGGTACAAAAGCAGAAATTTCATTGTTAGAATGTTATGTTCTTATGGGTGACAGCCTATGTTCCCATGAGCGATAGCCAAACAGTAATTTTCCAGCCAGCACAGTGTGAGGTTACAAACTGTAGGGTAAGAAGAAGTGAGGCTGGGGACACTGTGAGGACGCTATTATAGGGGTCCTCCTGATGCAGGAAAGGACAAATTTCCCTGAGTTCAGGGAGACTAAGCCCTGCACTGAGAGAAGAGGGTCCATTGTCAGAGATTGTAGAAAATTCAACACACACACACCAAATTTAGAGTCAAAAGGAAAGTTTATTAGACAAGGGATAACACTTCACAGACAGAATGTGGTCTTCCCTCAGAGGCAGACAGTGAGAAGGACCCTGAGTGTTCAGGGAATTCAGTTTAAAAATCATCCTTTAGTTCCCATTTCCTTTGATATGGACATACAGTGAAGAACAGGAAAGGGGAATATGTAGCCTGAAAGGCCTGCAGGCAGTTCCCAGCCTTTAATCTCTCCATGGTTTAACCATAGGGAATGAAAGATTTTATTTGTGTGCAGTGCCACTTAAAGACTCTATTGTGCTGTTTTTCCTTCCACAGGTGTGGGAAATGGGTTGTCAGCAATCCCAGCAGAATTTTTTCTTTGTTCTACAGGTGTCTTCTAGGCTGGCTCCAGGGTTGATCAGCATATTGCAGTCTGAATGTAGCTTGGTTAACATTTTAATTCTCTCATTTATCCATATATTACTCCTTCACTTCCACAGGGCTTACTTTTTCAGACAAAAAACAGAACTTACTATCTGCATTTTACAGACTAATTAATCAAAAATGTTCATTGTGAGCCTACTATATACATAGGATACACATACCATACTATTGCAGAGTGCATACTGAAACAGTGGCTTTATTGGTTAAGAGGACAGGTTTAGGAGTTAGACTTGCTTAGTTTTTAGATCTTGAGCAGATGACTCAGCCTCTCTCTGACTCAATCTCCTCATCTTTACAATGGAGATCATAGCAATCTCACAGAGTTGTTATAATTAAAATAGGAGGTAATATATGTAAAGTGCTTGACACTGAACCTAGCACATACCAATGATTAAATAAATGGTAGCTGTAAGTAGTGGTGGTGTTTTTATCACTAGTCACAGTGGAAAAAACGTTAACTATGAGACACAGACAGCCCCTTTGCTCAAAAAGTTCCCTATCCAGTTGGGAAAATAAGTTACACAAACACACACACACACACACACACACTCACACACACACACACACACACACACACACAAAACTACCAACACTATGCAGTAAACATTAAGTGCCACATGAGTGGTAAAGAAGAAATTTCTACTCAATAACAAAAAAGATAAATAACCCAATTTTAAAAAATGTGCAAAAGATATGAACAGATATTTCTCAAAATAAGATATACCATGAACAATAAGCCCATGAAAAGATGCTCAACAACATTAGTCATTAGGACAATGCAATGAAACACTACTTTCTATCCACTATGATGACTAGAACCAAAAAGACAGATAATAACAAGTGTTAGTGTAAGAGAGGAGGCATCTAAGAAATGCAAAGGGAAAGGCTTGCAGAAATGACCAACTCAGCCTGTTATAGATTAACCATATCCTATAGATCTCTGAATGGCCTTCTGGAAACTCTTGTCACATCTACAAGAGAAACTATGTGTAAATAGATAGGACTGGTGGTCTGGGAATTCCTTCCCTCTTGCAGCCCCCACCTGAAACTCCCCCTCCTATCCTGAGTCATAAGGTGCATGTAGAACCTCAAATAAAGGAATCATGTGCCCCTTGCATGGACACTGCAGAGGTATATAAGCTGTAAGAAATCTAACCAAGGGGAGCTTGTGCTTGGTGCTATTAAGCCCACATGCTCAGCTGGCTTTAAACTCTCCTTCCTCTAATAAACTTCTCTGAGCATCCAATTTCCTCCATTGGGTGTCACTTCCTGCAACAAATGAACTCTCATACACTACTTGTGGGAATGTAAAGTGGTGCAGGCACTTTGGGAAACAGCCTGACAGTTTCTCAAAAAGTGAAACAGTTACCATGTAACTCAAAAATTATACTCCCAGGTATATACCCAAGAGAAATGAAAACATATTCATAAAAAAAACTTGTTCACAAATGTTCATGTCAACAATATTCACAATAACAAAAAGTAGAAACAACCCAAATATTTATAAACTGAACAATGGATAAATAAAACCTGGCATATCCATATAGTGGAGTATTATTTAGCAATAAAAATAAATGAAGTATTGATATATGGTACAACATGGGTGAATCTTGTGAAAGAAGCAAGATGCAAAAGGCTACAATCCAGTCATATGATTCTATTCATATGATTCTACTCATATGGAATGCACAGAATAGGGAAATCCACAGACAGATTTGTGGTTGCCTATTGCTGGGGGCAGATGTGGGGTGCTATGTAGTGAAGATTGGGGAGTGATGACTGAGGTCTGTACGTTTTTTGAGAAAGTAATGAAAATGTTCTAAAATCAGTTGTAGTAATGGATGCATATCTCTGTGAATGAATAAACTAAAAGCCATTAAATTGTATACTTTAAATGGGTGAATTATATGGTATATGAATTCTCAGTAAAGCCATTTTAAAAAGTGCTGCAAGAATTCAAAGGATGATGAAATAGCTGTGTATTATGGAAGCAGTTTTTGAGACAAACTGAGGATGGGAAGTATTTTGAGACCTAGAGATGATACAGCTTATGAATCAGTTACTCTATAACTTGTGGCTTAAAAAAAAAACACTTATTCTCATTTACATATCTGAGTGTCAACTAGGGATCAGTTGATCTCAGCTGGGCATGGCTCGAAATTGTGGGTATGGATCCAAATCTCTTCTACATTTTTTTTATCCTCCTTGGACCAACAAGCTACTCAGGGTAAGTAGGTTCTTTTCATGTGATGGCAGAAGCACACCAGGGCAAGCCAAATCACACAACTCTTTGCTTAAATCATGCCAACTAACATTCTATTGGCCAAAGCAAGTCACATTGTCAAGACCAAGGTCAAAAGTAGGTAAGAACTTTAAAGTCTCGTGACAAAGGGAGGAGTAAAAAATTGGGACCTAAAATCCAATCTACCACAGTACGCCACATAGAGAGAACATTTATTTATCTAACAAACATTAACTGTCCACTCTGAGAACCAGGATATAACAGAAAACAAGGTGTGTCCCTGACTTAATGTAGATCACATTAGGCAGCGATCTCAAAATAACAGGTTTAAGATGGACCTATATACTAAGGGCAACAAAATCAAGTGTTCAGAGGTTCCAGCCTTGTGAGATAAATGAATTAAAATAAAGGACAGGACTAAGATGAGTTAGAAAGTGCAAGTGAAACCTAAAGGAGATAATACTACTCTGCTCTGACTTTTACCATGAGGAAATATGAGCTTAGTCTATATGCCATTCACATAACAAACCACACTGTACAAGCCAAACAAAACTCCTGAGGGTAGGCTGTAGACTAAGATGCACAAGTTTGTTGACTTCTGATGTGAAAAAACAATTGGGACAAATTGCCAATTGCTTTAATGGAGGTTCATATAATGGGCAATGGATTATTTCTAATTCTTAACTATTGTGAATAATATTGTTATGGACATTCATGTAAAAGTCTGTATGGACAAAAGTTTGCATTTCTCAAGTAAATAAGTAAGCATGAAACTGCTTAATCATATGGTAAATTTGTGTTTAACTTTTAAAGAAATTGTCAGTGGTTCTATTATTTTCCATTCCCATCAGCTCTAATTTCTCCACTTAGTATTGTCTGTCTATTTTATAATAGCCTTACGGGGGAGGGTATTGTAGTGGTATCTAACTGAGGTTTTAATTTGCAGTCTCCTAAAGACTAATGATGTTGAGCATATTGTTATGTGCTTATTACCCATTCATATGATTTATTTGGAGAAATGTATCTTGTCAAAGGCTTTTTCTGCATCTATTGATACAATCATATGATTCTTACTTTTTAATTTGTTTATGTGGTGTATTACATTAATGAATTTGTGTATGTTGAACCATCACTATGCCCCTGGGATGAAGCTCATTTGATCATGGTGTATAATCTTTTTAATATGTTGCTGTATTCAGGTGGCTGAAATATTATTTATGATTTTTACATCAGTGTTCATTATAGATATTGATCTGCAGTTTTTCTGTGTGTGTGCTCTCTTTACCAGGTTTTGATATCAGGGTAATATTGGCTTCATAAAATGCACTAGGAAGTATTGCCTCCTCTTAGATATTTTGGAAGAGTTTGAGGAGACTATTATTAAATCTTCTTCATATGTTTGGTAGAATTCAATGGTCATGAACTATTAGGGAGGTTTTGATGATTGTTTTAATTTCCATACTACTGATAAGTCTATTTAAATTTTCTAGTTATTTTTTATTCAGTCTAGGATGGTTGTATTTTTCTAAGTACTGGTTCATTTCTTCTAGGTTATTACATTTGGTGTTATCTACTTTTTCATAGTATTCTTGTATGATTCTTTGTATTTCTGCAATGTCTGTTGTAATTTCCCCTCTTTCATTCCTAATTTTGTTTATTTGTGTCTGTTCTCTTTTTTCTTTAGTGAGTCAAACCTGGGGTTTGTCAATTGTATTATCCTTTTCAAAGAACCAGTTCTTTGTTGCATTTATTTTTCTATTGTTTTTGTTTGTTTTTAATTTCATTTTTATTTCTGCTCTAATTTTAATATTTCTTTTCTTCTGCTGAATTTGGGCTTCATTTGTTGTCCCTTTTCTAGTTTTCTTTGGTGGAATATTAGGTTGTTTATTTGGGTTCATTCTTGTTTTTGGAGGTAGGCCTGCAATGAATGATATGAACTTTCCTCTTATGACCACTTTTGCTGTGTCTCAAAAGTTTAGATATGTTGTACTATCATTATCATTCTTTTCTATGTATTTCTTGATCTCTCTTTTTATTTCTTCTCTGACCCAGTTATTCTTCAGGAGCATGTTGTTTAATTTCCATGTATTTGTGGTTCTTCCTAATTTCTTTTTGCAGTTGATCTCTAGTTTCAAAGCCTTATGATCAGAGAATATGGTTAGTATGATTTCAACCCTCTTATATTTGTTGAGGCTATCTGTGTGTCTCAGTATGTGGTCGATTCTTGAGAATGTTCCATGTGCACTAGAGAAGAATGTATAAGCAGCTGTTTTGGGATAAAAGGTTCTATATATGTCAATTATGTCCAGTTGGTCTAATGTGTCATTTAAGAATGTGATTTCCTTATTGATTTTCTGTTTGGATGATCTGTGCATATCCAACAATGGGGTATTTAGATCCCCTACTACTATAGTGTTTTGGTCTATTTTTCCATTTAGTTCTGTTAGTAATTGCTTTACATATTTTAGGGCTCCCTGCTTGTGAACATAGGTATTAATAATTTCTATATCTTCTTAGTGCATGATTCCCTTTAGAATTATGAAGAGTCCTCAGTATCTTTCTTTAACTTTTTTTTATTTTGAAATCTAGTTTGCCCAATATTAGTATGGCTACTCCCACTTTTCTCTGAATGCCATTTGCTTGAAATATCATTTTCCACTCTTTCACTTTGAGTCTACATTTGTCTTTGGAGCTGAGATGTGTCTCCTGGAGGCAGCATATGGTTGGGTTTTGTTTTTGATCCATTCTGCAACTCTATGCCTTTTTATTGTTGAGTTCAGTCCGTTTACATTTAGGTTGATTATTGAAATATGAGGTCTTATAGCCATTTTATCTTTTGCTTTTTGGTTGCTTGATGTTTCCATTGCTTCTTTGTCCTTGTTTTTCTGGCTTTTGTGGGTTTTGCATCTGATTCTTCTTTTTTATGTTATTTACTTCAGTTCTGAATCTTTGGTATATGGTAGCCATTACGAATATGAAAAGGATAGTTATACATACACAGTCATGCATTTTCTTCTGTGAATGCCTTATCTCCATTCCCTTTTGCAAATTTGGATCTTTGAATCCTCCCTTTTTTAGTCATTATTGTCTCAGTTCATCCCTATGTATGGTGATCATTCATTTTACTATCTTGTTATAACAATTCACTTATTATTACTTAAGGTATAATGCCCTT
This sequence comes from Macroglossus sobrinus, assembly GCA_004027375.1. Taxonomy (NCBI): domain Eukaryota; kingdom Metazoa; phylum Chordata; class Mammalia; order Chiroptera; family Pteropodidae; genus Macroglossus; species Macroglossus sobrinus. The sequence continues at coordinate 31,683 of PVKZ01003646.1, read as the reverse complement.
TTGTTAGTAACGGTTGCACTCCTCTACTTCTATTCGTCTGATAGTCACTTTACTCCTAATTATGTATTTGTTGTTGTTGTTTTGTTTTAGGCAAGCTGACCTCTTTCAGTATTTCCTGTAGTGCAGGTATTGTATTGGATATTACCTCAATTTTTGTATGCTTGGAAAGGTCTTAATTTCTCCTTCACATCTAAAGGAGAGCTTTGCTGGATACATTATTCTAGGCTGGTAGTTCCTTTCACTTAATAGTTTAAATATTTGATTCTATTTCTTTCTGTCTTGTAAGGTTTGTGCTGAGAAGTCTGATGTTAATCTAATGGGTTTACCTTTATATGTTACCATTTTTATCTCCATGGCTGCCTTGAGAATTCTATCTTTGTCATTGATTTTTGATAACTTTAATACAATGTATCTTGGTGAAGGCCTTTTAAGGTTGAGATAATTGGGTGTTCTGTTGACTTCTTGTACTCCAAGCTTCAGCTCATTCTTTAGATTTGGGAAATTCTTGCCAACTATTTGTCTAAAAATGGTTTCTACTCCCTGCTCCTTTTTCTCGCCTTTGATAATGCCTATTATTCTTATGTTTTCTCTTCTGATGGTATCAACTAGTTCTTGTATTTCTCTTTCATTATTTTTCATTCTTTGTTTTCTCTCTTCTTCTTTCTGATGCATTTCTAGATTTCTGTCTTCAATATCACTGATCCTTTCCTCCATTTTGTCAACTCTATTTCCCAAGCTTGCTATTTTATTTTTCAATTCTTTCAGTGTGTTCTTCATCTCCAGAAGTTCTATTTGTTTTTCTTGAGGGTTTCAATGTCCTTGTTCTGCTCATCTAGTTGTTCTTTCTGTTCCTGAAATTGTTTTTATGATATTTTTCAATCTCTTTGAGTTTTTTCAGAAGTGCCATTTAAGTTGCATATTTCTATGTCTGTAAGTTTATTTCCTGGAGGTTTTTCTCTTTCTTTCTGTGATGCCTTGTCACCTTGGTTATTCATGGTGTTTAATGGACTATTTCTCCGCCTGGGCATTAATGGAAGTGTATTATGCTGTTTTCAAGAAAGAAGGTTTATTATATAAAGGTCTTTTGCAAAAAAAAAAAAAAAAAGTTTTTTTCTTTTGGTTTCCAGTAGGTGGCATCTAAGCCTCTTGGATCCCAGCTTTATATAATGCCTTAAAGTACCTGTGGTAGTCGTTATGTGCAGATCTCACGCTCAGACATGCTGGTGTGTAGTTTGGGTGTTTTTGTTGAGTTTTAGATATTTAGCTTATTGTTATTTCAAGGGGAGAGATCTTGGGACATCTCTCATTCCACCATGTTTTCCGCTGCTATGTGGCTCACAGCACTAGTCACCTACTAGGAATGGAAATATAGATTACGGGGCTGGCCGTTTTTGCAGCAATTAGAAAGGCCACTTGCAGCGATGGCCACCCCATTGTGAACACTTGGTTCTGAATCACTTGGAGCTAAGTTTGGCAGCAAACCAATAACAGTGCCCCCTGGCAGTCTGTAGGTTGGGTGGGGTGGGGTCTCAGAGAGACAGTGGCTGTCAGATCAAAACAGCTGGGTGTTGCTAGAAATTTGGCAACTGTTGTAAATTCCCGCAGATGACCCAGATCACAGCAAGACCAATTGCTCTCAGGGACTGGCCCACGAGACCCTGATATCTGTTCAAGTTCATTTTGGCAGCAACATCTGCCTGACCTTATCTCTGAAAGGAGCTCACAGCACTGGCCGCTATTGCTAGGATTAGAAACTCTGCTCACAACAATGGCTTCCCCGCAGTTAATACTTCACTCTGAATCACTCAGCTCAGGGCTTAGCAGCCAACCATAAACAACTGCTCTAACAGTCTGCAGGTTAGGCATGGCAGGCTGATCCCCTCAGAGCAGCATCTCCTAATGGTTCTGTGGAAGGGGTCTGCACAATCAAGCTGGTGTGGTCTGTAGGGAGGCCAGGCCAGATTAAGGCACAAAGGTGACTGCCTTTCCAGCCCTCTTTCTGACTTAAGGTAATGGAGACTTTTTCAAGAATGAATCCCACGTGAGCCTCAGACCCACCGTGGATGTCCTGGGTGAGTGTCTCCAGGTCAGTAAACCTTTGCGTGGGTCCTTCAAAGGGACGTCTAGGGGCTCAGTCGCCTTCTGTCTCAGCTGGAATCTCCTTTAGTTTCTACAGTCATAGTTATTGGAATCTCCTCTTCCCTGGGCTGGGACCATGGGCTGGGGAGACCCCAGATGTGACCAGGACCCTCCTTCAAGAGAGCCTCTGCAGCCTCGCTCTCCTTCCTGGTGATGCTTCACCACCCATGGGTGCGGGTACAGCCCAATTCAGGACTTTGCCCCTCCTACCAGCTTCGATGTGGCTCCTTTACCACCCTATAATTATATATATATATAATTTGTAATGTCCTTGTCTGATTTTGAAATCAGGATAATGATAGCCTCATAATATAAACTTGGGATACGTCTTCCCTCTTGAATTTTTGAAATAGTTTGAGAAGACTAGTCGTTAATTCTTTTTTGATTGTTTGGTAAAATTCAGCTGTGAAGCCATTTGGCCCAGGACTTTTCCTTGCTGCAATTTTTTATTATTATTATTATTGAATACATTTTATTAGCAGTAATACGTTGTTTCAAATTTTCTATTTCTTCTTGACTCAGTCATGGGAGACTGTATATATCTATGGATTTATCCATTTCTTCCAGATCATTTCTTGTAATGGCATACAATTGCTTGTAGTATTTTCTTATACTCTTTTATATTTCTGTGGAGTCAGTTGTCACTTTTTCTCTTTTATTCCTGATTTTGAGTCCTCTCTCTTTTTTCTTGATGAATCTGGTTAAAGATTTATTGATTCCCCCGCCCCAAAGAACTAGCTTTTCCTTTCATTGATTTTTCATATTGTTTTTTTAAGGCTCTATTTTGTTTATTTCCACCCTGGTCTTTATTATTTATTTCTTCCTATTCACTTTGGGCTCTGCTTGCTGTTCTTGTTCTATTTTCTTTGGGTGTAAGGTTAGATTGTTTATTTAAGATTTTTCTTGTTTCTTGAGGTAGGCCTGTATTGCTCTGTATTTCCCACTTAGGGCTGCTTTCACTGTGACCATAGATTTGGGGTCATTGTGTTTTTATTTTAATTTTTCTCAAAGTATCTTAATTTCTTTCTTAATCTCATTTTTCATTCATTGTTTAGTAGCATGTCATTTAGCCTCCATGCACCTGTCTATTTTTCAGTTTTTTTTTCCCTTTTAAATGATTTCGCTTCATGTCCCGTCCCACAGGACGACTAACGGGAGCTCCAACCAGAAGTGAGACTCAAGGTGACAATCTGCAAGAGAATGGGGGACAGGAGACACAAAGAATGGAGGCAAGACAAAGTTCTGATCAAGCCTCGGTTTATTGTAGGTAGGGGTAGAGTATATAAAGTGGGGGAGGATTTGCGAGAGCCCGGTTACCTTGGATACCAAATCAGAGAGCATTCCATTACCAAGAAATGCAGGAGTGTCCCGGGAGAGGAGGGAGCTGCAAGGTCAAATTAGTTTGAGCAAATGTATCAAAGGGCCCAGGGCTAAAGCAGAAAAGCTGCTCTGATATCATTTATCTTGTATGAGCAGTGCAGATGCAGGCACAGGCTTATCTTGTGTTTTTCTCCTTTGAACTTTCCTAGGAGCCTAGCGAGACTTATGTTCCAAGGTTAACTTCTCAGTTAAACTTTCCCATGGGTTGGCTCCTGACAGCTTCATACCATTGTGGTCAGAGAAGATGCTTAGCTTAATATGATTAACTCTTCATAAATTTGCTGGCCTAACATGTGGTCTATCTTAGAAAATATTCCATGTGTACTTGAGAAGAATGTATATTCTGCTCCTTTGGCGTGAAATGCTCTAAAATATCAATTTAATCCATCTGTTCTATTGTGTGATTTAAAAGTTCTGTTTCCTTGTGGATTTCTGTCTAGAATATCTGTCCTTTGGTGTTAATAGAGTGTTAAAGTCCAGTACTATAACTGTATTACTGTCAATCTCTCCTTTTATGTCTGTCAATATTTGCATTATATATTTAGGTAGTCCTATGTGTGGTGTATAAATGTTCACTAGGGTATGTCCTCTTGTTGAATTGATCCCTTTATCATTATATATTGTCCTTCTTTCTCTCTTATTCTAGCCTTTGTTTTAGAGTCTATTTTGTCTGATATAAGTATTGCAACCCCAGCTTTTTTTTATTTCTATTTCCATGAGGTATCCCTTTATTTTCAGTCTATGTGTGTCTTTCAGTCTGAAGTGGGACTCTTATAGACAGCATAAATCTTATTTCCTTATCCACTGAGCCACCTTGTTTTTTTTTTAGTTGGGGCATTTACTCCATTTACATTTAAAGTGATTATTACAGATATGTAGTTATTGTCACTTATTAACATATATTTATGATCTTTATTCCTTTATTTTTTGTTTTCTATTTTTTATTAAAAATTATTGGGGTAACATTGATCTACAAAATCCAATAAGTTTCAAGTGTACAATTCAACAGTATGTCATATATACATTACATTGTGTGTTCACCGTCTATATTTAGTTTTCCTTCTGTCACCAAATATTTGACCCCTGTTACCCTTATCTAACTCTCCCCTTTCCTCTTCCCTCTGATAACCACTAATCCACAGCCTGTGAGTTTCTGTTCATTTGTCATATATGTTTGTTGCTTTTCCCACATATGAGTGATATCATGGGGTTTTCAACTTCTGTCTGATTTATTTGGGTTAGCATAATTAACTCAAGATCCATCCATGTTGTCACAAATGGGAGTATTTCTTCTTTTCTTATGGCTGAGTAATATTCCATTGTATATATGTACTACATCTTTATCCAATCATCTGTCGTAGTACACTTTGGTTGCTTCCATGTCCTGGCCACCTTGAATAATGCTGCTATGAAAATCAATGTGCAAATATCTTTTTAAATATGGGTTTACAAATATCTTTTCAGATATGGTAATTCAATTCTTTGTTTTTAAGGAATCTCTATACTATTTTCCATAGTGGTTTCACCAATTTGCAGTCCCACCAGCAGTGTATAAGTGTTCCTTTTTACCCACATCCTCTCCAACATTTGTTATTACTTGTCTTTTGATGCTAGCTAGTCTAACAGGTGTGAGATGGTATCTCATTGTGGTTTCAATTTGCATTTCCCTAAAAGCTAGTGATGTTGAGCATCTTTTCATATATCTGTTGGCCATTTGTATGTCTTCTTGGGAGAAGTGTCTGTTCAGGTCCTCTGATCATTTTTAATTGGATTGTTTGTTTTTTGCATGAGTTATTTGTATATTTTAGATACTAGACCCTTATCAGAGGCATTGTTTGCAAATATTTCTTCCCATTTAGATGGTTGCCTCTTTGCCTTGTTGACAGTTTATTTTGCTGTGCAGAAGCTTTTTAGTTTTGATGTAGTCTCATTCATTTTTACCTTTACTTCCCTTGCCTTTGAGATCAAATTCATAAAATCCTCTCTAAGTCTATGGTCTATGAATTTAGTTCCTATGTTTCTTCAATGCAATTTATTATTTCAGACCTTATAGTCAGGTCTTTAATCCATTTGGAGTTAATTTTGATGTGTGGTGATAGACAACAGTCTGCTTTCATAATTTTTCATGAGGCTTTTCAGTTTTCCCAGCATTTATTGAAGAGGCTTTCGTTTCTACATTGTATGTTTTGGCTCCTTTTTTTCAAAAATTATTTGCCCATATAAATGTAAATTCACTTCTGGACTCTCAGTTCTGTTCTAATAATCTATGTGTCTGTTTTTTATGCCACTATCATGCTGTTTTGATTATTGTTGCTTTGCAATGATGAACTCCTTTAGCTTTTTATTTTCTGGGAAGCTCTTTATCTCTCCTTCAGTTCTAAATTATTGCTTTGATGAATAGAGTAATCTTGGTTGTAGTTTTTGGTTTTTAATGACTTTGAATATTTACTGCCAATTCCTTTTGGCCTGCAAAGTTTCTGTTGAGACATCAGCTGACAGTCTCATGGGAGCTCCTTTTGTAAGTAGATATCTGCCTTTCTTTTGCTGCTTTTAGGATTCTCTCTTTGTCTAAAGGTTAAAACCTTTGACATTTTAAATATGATGTGCTTGCTGTGGCCCTATTTGGGTTCATCCTGTTTTCAACTCTCTGCACTTCCTAGATGTTGTATGTTTATTTCCTTCACCAGCTGAGGGAAGTTTTCCATCATCATTTCTTCAAATAGGTTCTCAATTCTTTGCCCTCTCTCTCTTCTTCTGGTGCTCCAATGCAAATGTTATTACACTTGATGTTGTCCCAGAGATCCCTTAAACTGTCCTCATTTTTTAATTCTTCTTTTATTTATTTATTTATTTTTTTGCTGTTCCTATTGGGCGTTTTTTTGCTATTTTGCCTTCTGAGTTGCTGATTCATCCTCTGTTTTATCTAACCTACTACTGATTCCCTCTAGTGTATTCTTTATTTCAGTTATTATACTCTTCATTTCTGTTTTTTATGGTTTCTATGTACTTGGTTATGCTTACTCTCTCTTTAAGTTCTCACTGAGATCATCTGTTCCTCCCCTAAGTTTGTTGAGCTTCCTTATAACCAATGTTTTTTAACTCTGCAACTGGTAGGTTGCTTGCCTCCAGTTCATTTAGTTCTTTTTTTCTGGAGTTTTCCCCTGTTCTTTTATTTGGAACATATTTTTCTTTTTCCTAATTTAGGTTGTGTTTATTTCTATGTACTATGTAGATCATCTACATCTCCCAGTCTTGGTCCAATCATCTGTCGTAGATGGCCTTACATCATAGGTTCCTTTGTGTGGCCCAGTGGTGCAGTTTCCCTGATCACTTGCACTGGGTGCTCCAGTAATTTCCTTTGTATGCATTGTGTGTGCTTTCCTGCTGTAGTCTAGGCTTAGCTGTTGGCACATCAGTGGGTGGGACGGACCATTAGGCTGACCGGAAGTGAGGAATGACCATGCCCACATCATATGAGCTGCTGGTGGGGGCTGACCCCATAGATTGAGATTCACCCCAGTGTGCTCACGTGCCTATGGGACTAATCAGGTGGTGCTCTATTGTGATCTGACATCAACCTTTTATGATATTGGTTCTGGGGTCCCTTGGGTGGGCCTATCCTGCAGGCAAATGAAAGCCACTGATTATGACCTTCCCAGGGCTACCTGGTAGGAACTACAAAGCGATATGCAGTTTTTTCTCTTTGTACTGGACTTGTAGACAAGTGGGGAGGCCATGCAATGAACCAAAGCTGGCTGCCCTTAGCACCAGTCTTGAGGCAGCTCAACAAAGGGTCCAGGGCACCCTGAGGTTGAGGCTATCTGCTAGCTGCCCTGAAAGCTCAGCAGCTGAAGGAGTCCCAGGTTGTTAAATGAATTGAGTGAAGTGAGATCCCAGGAAATTATCAGTGTGGGGTGGGTTGTGCTCCCCAGTTTAATGCATACTCAGATTTGGTACTAGTAATGAGTCTTTGTAAAAGACTCAGATCACAATGAGGCCAGCCACTACTTGCCTAGGGCCTTGAGATCCTTGAGATTTGTTCAAGAACCATCACAGCTTTGGCTGGGGCTGGTTTCCTGCCATCCGAATCATCCCCAGAAATGTGCGAGCTGAGATCTGCAGATAGTTGTCAAAAAATCTCCTACTGAGAGAGGGTCAGGTTTTGTTGGCTGCTCAGCTAGGAATATGCCTCCAACAATTCAAGAGTTGGGTCACCTGGGTGGAGTGGGCGGAGCTCTCTAGGAAAATGAAGATTCAGATTTGGTTGTTTGGGTGAAGAGCTCTACACAGCAAGATGATGCCTGTCTGTAGGTTGCACAGAAGGAGGGCTCAACACAGCAATGGCACATGTCTTTCCAGACCGTACCCTGAAGTTATACAACTCATTCCTTCCTTGTATGGCTCTGGAGCCTCCTGAGCTACCATTACTCTTCCAGAGCCCAGGGTGAGTGAGTGTGTCTGTGCACCGGCCCTTTAAGTAGGTGCCTAGGTTTCCAGCAGCCTTTCATCTCATTGAAAGGGTCAAAACCTCACTGATTTTCACAGATGTTTTTTGTAAGAACCCTTCTTCTGGCTCTGGAATCCTGGGTTGAGGAGCCCTGGTGTGTAACCGAGGCCTCTTGCTCCTCCAGGGAGACCTCTGTGGCCAAGGTATCCCTCTCAATGCTCAACCACCATACATGGGTGTGGGGCCAGCCTTATTTGGCTCTTCACTCCTTTTACTAGTCTTGATGTGGCCTCTTCATTATATCCTTAGTTATAAGAGTTATGTTCCACTAGTCTTCAGATGGTTCTCCAGGTTGACTGTTCTATAATTTAGTTGTAATTTTAATGTGATCAAGGGAGGAGGCAAGCGCAGCACTTACCTACCTCAGACCAGAGCTTGACCAGAGCTCTGCTCTGAGAGCACTTGCTGGTACTACAGGTTTTGAACATCAGTTCCTCACTCTCAAGGAGCAAGGTGCAGAGAAAGTTAAGGCCCATCCTCCATCTCATGTAAGGAGTCTTAAAAGAGACCTACCCCATAATAAAGTTCACACTTTAAAGAGTTCTAAGTTAGGACATGGAGGAATCACAAGAATAACCCCCTTACATTAATCAGGGATCAGTGAAGAGAGAGAGAGAGAGAGAGAGAGAGAGAGAGAGAGAGAGAGAGAGAGAGAGAGAGAACAGAAGTCACTTTATGTATACCAAGTACGAAACGTTTTAATACAAGGAAACGACTTATACATTTGTTGGACGGCTAGGAGGACAAAGGCCAGGGAAGTTGCTGTCAGAGTTCTCATCCTGCTGCACAAAAGCAGGTGACTCTTAAAAGCTCACCCAGGAACCACTGTGAATCTCAAGAACTTCTAGATATCTCCCGTCAACATGACAATTTCTGATTCTTTTACAGTAAAAATTTCAGTTCATAACACAATTAGCATTCTTATCTGCTTTATCATATGATATACATAAAATTATTTCAAAATATTATTAACAATAAACCTAATGAGGAATGCTAAGATGTCATTGTAGTTCTTTGTCCTTACATCTCATCTAGTATTATAGTAAGAGTATTATGTTCAAATGTTATTTGAAAAATTATTTACTTTGAATATACAATTAAGTTCTTTGAATATGTGGTAGAACTCTGGTGGAGCCATCTAGTCCAGAAGTTTCTCTAGGAACAAATTTTCATCAATTCACATTTGTTTCAAACAAAAAAGTTGAAAGACTTATACAATGCCTCACCATATTCCCCCTACCTAGATCCAACAATTTTTAACAATTTGCCATATTTGCTTTATATAGACAGATAGTAAATGTACACATTTTATTGTTTGATGAACCATTAGAAAGTTGCAGGGATCATGAGAGTTCACCCCCTGATTCTTTAGCATGCATTTCCTGAGAATAAAGACATTCTCCTACATAACCACAATATTATCATACCCAAAACAATTAACAATTCCTTAGCAACATCCAATATCCAGTTTATATTAAAACTTCCCCAGTTGTTCCTAAAATATGTATAGCTTTTGTAAAAAGATAATACAATTAAAATTTGTGAAATGCATTTGGTTTTCATTGTCTCTTTAGTTTATTTTAATCAAGGGCATTTCCTCCATTTTTCCCCCATGACATTCACTTTTAGAGAAGTCCAGGCACATTTTCTTACAGAATGTCCCAATTCTGGATTTATCTGATTGTGTTTTTCTGAAGGCTTTAATCTGTTCTATTCCATGAATTTCCTATAAATTTTAAGTTAGATCTAGAGCTGTGCTATCCAATATGTTATATACCATCAAAATTCCTCTCCAGCTGTGAACCAGTAAAAACAAACAAGTTATGTGCTTCCAAAATACAATGGTAAGACAGGCATAGGACAGACATTTCCATTCTAAATGGGAGAAATAAGCAAGAAAGAAGGGACAATGGGTCACAAGTAAGTCCAAAATCTAACGGGGCAAATTCCATTAGACCTTAAAGCTCAAGAATAATCTTTTTTGGCTTGATAATCTATCTTCTGGACCCTCATGAGTGGCAACATCATGCCCACAGCTTGGTAGGGTGATGCCCATGCTATAGTTCTCTGTGGGGGACCTACCCCTGAGACCAGAACTGGAGAGGTAGCCTCACCCTTTGAAAGTTCTCTGTCCCCTGGGCTCTTGCAACATGTACCTTAGTGGTAATGGAGGACCTGATGATCTCTGAATTGCCTTAAGGAGGAGGGATTCAGTCTTCTCTGTCTTGAAGAATAGAACTTGGCTTCTGTTGAGATGGCTGTTTAGGTCATAATTTGTATTCATTTTAATCTCCTTATCAAATGGTTGCTTGGTTACACCCTTTGTATTCTCTTCTGAACATCTTTCTCATTTTTTGCAATATAGGTGTATTAAGAATTTTCCAGATCTTAAAGTTCAGATTATTTCTGCTTAAAAATTTTGTCTTCAAATTACTTCTCTCTTCTCACATTTTAATATGAGAAGTCCAGAGGAACCAGACCATTCTTTAGCACTTTGCTTAGAAATCTCTCCAGCTATATTTTCAATTTTATGTCTTGCAAGTTAAATCTTTTGCAAAATATTAGAACAGAAATACAATTCAGCCAAGTTCTTTGTCACTTTTTAACAAGGATCACCTTTTCTCCATCATGTTCCTCACTTCTGTCTGAGAGTTAACCAGAATGGCCTCTACTGTCCATATTTCTACCAATATGGTATTTGTGCTTACTTAGGTATTGTCTAAGAAAACAAAAGATTTCCATATAGCTCTCCTTTTTGAGCTTTCGGCAGAATTGCCTTTAAAATTCTCTTCACAACAATGTAAACTTTTTCTAGCATTCACAAATGAAGATATAAATTTTTATACTCAATATGCTCTTAGGTGTGCCAAGGAAAATAGATACACAAAACACTGTAGGGATTCTGATCAAGATGGTGGAGTAGGAAAATGCTGTTCTCACCTCTTCCCACAATGAATCAAAATTATAACTAAACTACAGAACAATCATCACTGAGAAGTGCCTTATGTCCAGCAGAACATAAGTCCTATAACTAAGAAGAAACCATGTGAAGACTGGAAGGAGGAGTGGAGACACAAAACTGGCTGGTCTCACAGCCAATGTTGGTTAAAAATCAGGAGGAATATCTCAGTTGTGGAGGTTTCTCTTAAGAAACAAGAGGTTTCAGCCCCACACCAGGCTCCCCAGGCCAGAGTTCCAGTGGTGGAAAGAGAAGTCCTCATAACTTCTGCCTGTGTAAACTAATCAGAACAAGGAGCTACTGAAGTCCCAGGTGTTTCTTTTAAAGAGATAGTGCACAGACTTACTCATTAATAGACTCATTTGCTCTCAGCTGTAGCACTGGGGTAGTAGTAGCTCAAAAGGTACCAGGGACATATGAGTGGGAACTTCATCACCTGGATTCAGAGTGAAGACTAGAGAGGCAGCTTTCTTCCACACAGGAGTGCTGGCAGAAGCCATTGTTCCTTTGTTGAGCCATTCCCTTCCCAGCATAAAGACACAGGTGGCCAACCTATCTGAGTCTCCATCAACATAGTTAAAACCATTCACCCATCCTGGTGATTCCCTGAGACCTTGCCCCACCCAACTAGCAGGCCCACCCAAGCTGCTTTTAAGATTCTCTCTTTATCTTTACCCTTTTGGCATTTCAATTATGTGTCTTGGTGTGGGCCTCTTTGGGTTCATCTTCTTTGAGATTCTCTACACTTCCTGGGCTTATATGTCTATTTCTTTCACCAGGTCAGGGGAGTTTTCTGTTATTATTTGTTCCAATAGGTTTTCAATTCCTGCTCTCTCTCTTCTTTCTGGGTAGCATGATGCAAATGTTGATATGCTTGATGTTGCCCCAGAGGCCCCTTAAACTATCTTCATTTTCTTTTAAATTCTTTTTTCTTTTTGCTGTTCTGATTGGGTGTTTTCTGCTACTTTATCTTCGAAATTGCTGATTTGATTCTCTGCTTTATCTAATCTACTGTTGATTCCCTCTAATGAATTCTTCATTTCAGTAACTGTATTTTTTCTTTCTGATTGGTTCTTCTTTTATATTTCCTATCTCTTTGTTGAAATTCTCACTGAGATAATTGAGCATCCTTATAACCAGTGTTTTGTATTCTGCAACTGGTGGGTTTCTTGTCTCCATTTTATTAGTTATTTTTTCTGGGGCTTTGTTTTGTTCTTTCATTTGGGGCATGTTTCTTTTTCTTCCCATTTTGGCTGCTTCTCTGTGTTTGTTTCTATGTATTAGGTAGGGCTGTTATGTCTCCCAGTTTTTGTAGAGTGGCCTTATGTGGTAGGTGTCCTGTAGGGTCCAGTGGCACAGTCTTTATGGTCACCTAAACTGGGTGCTCCAAATGTGTCCCTTGTGTAGTTTCTATGTGTCCTCCTGTTGTAGGTGAATCTTGATTGCTGTTGGCACATCAATGAGAGGGAGTGACCCTCAGGCTGATTCATTGTGAAGACTGACCATGACTACCATGAAGGAGTTATTGTACAGGGGCTGACCCTATGGAACAGTATTTGCTTTAGCAGGACTCTGGTGCCTGCTAAGTCTGCCCTTGTGTGTGTTATTTGTGGAGGCAGTTTTATGGTGCTCTGGGGAGATCTGAAGCTGGCCACTGAGTGTATTGTTTCTGGGGCCTCTTGAGAGGGGCTCTGGTGCAGCCAAGCTCAATGGCTGCCTGTGCCCTGCCCAGAGCCACTTGGTGTGAGCTGTTAAGAGATCTGCAGATGGATGCCACCTGTGCTGAGCTTGGAGGTGCCCGGAGAAGCTAAGCTGTGAATTGAGGCTGGCTGCCACTAGAGTCAGTCTAGGGGCTGCTTAGCAAGAGTTACAGAGCATGCAGAAGCCAGGCACTGATTGTTTGGGGTTGGTGAATCTTTGAAAGATTTTATGAAAGTCTGTAACATGAACCAAAACAGACCATTTGTATGAAAAAGCCACTGGAAGTGACTTTGTTTGGCCTGCAATTTGGATAGGATGGGATTTCAGGGAATCACCAGGCCAGGGAAAATAGTGGTAGCCAGGTCGATGGAGATTCAGATAGGGCAGCCGCCTGCTTCTTTATGCTGGGCAAGGGGAGGGCTCAGCAAAGAAACAATGGCCTCTATCAGCACTTCTCTGTGGGATAAAGCTACCCCTCTAGCCCTCACTCTGAATCCAGATGATTCAGTTCTCCGTATGTCCTTGGTGCCTTTTGAGCTACTTTCCTGTCTTTTATCTACATATTTTTCTTGGCACTGCTAAGGACATATTGCGTATTAAGTTTAATCTTGTAAGAACAGTAGTCTCCCCCTTTCTTATTTATGGTTTTGCTTTCCATTATTTTAGATACCTATAGCTAACCATGATCTGAAAATATTCAATGGAAATTTTCAGAAATAATTCATAAGCTTTAAATTGAACACCATTCTGGGTATCATGATGAAATCTCCCACCATCCTACTCGAGAAGTGAATTTTACCTTTGTCCAATGTATGTATGCTACATATGCTACCAACCTTTTAGTAATTTAGTAGTCTTCTTGGTTATCAGATTGGTTATCAGAGAGAGACTACATTCACATAACTTTTTTATTATGACTTATTATTGCTAATCTTTTACTATGACTAATTTGACTTTATTATAGGTATATATTTTTTAGGAAAAAACATAGTATATATAGGATTCAGCATCATCTACGGTTTATGACATCCACTGGGCATCTTGGAACATATCCCCCATGGATAAGAGAAAACTATTGTAGTTCCAAAAATCATTGAATAAATGTTCATAAGTGTATTTTAAGTGGCTATTGTATTAATTTTCTATTGCTGAATTACAAAGTACCACAAAATAAGTGGCTTAAAACATTAATTGATCATCTCACACTTTGTATGGGTCAGAATTCCAGGTATGAGTCAGCTAGGTCATCTACTCAGTGTCTCACAAAGCTTAAACCAAGCTGTCATTTGGGCTGTGAGCTCATCTAACTAAGGCTTAGTGTCCTCTTCTGAGCTTATTCAGGTTCGTGGCAGGATTCAGCTCCCCATGGTTGTTTTTTTTTTTTTTTGTTAGCTGTCTGTCAGGGGTTACTCTTAGATCTTAGAGACCACTCTCAGATTCTATTACATGGTTCTCTCACAACATGACATGACAACCTACTTCTCAGAACATACAAGAGAACCTATCCAGTCTGCTACAATATAATCATGGGAGTCACTATCTCATCACCTTTTCCCACATAGTAATCAAGAGAAAAATTATCCCATCATATTCATACATCTTACCCACACTTTAAGGGAAGGGATTATTCCAGGTGTTTATGTCATGGGCTGGAAATGGAGGTGATCTTAGAATTCTGTCAGCCACATCTATATATATATTTCATTCTATCATTGTACCATGAATTATTTAACAAATTTCTTATTGTATGCCATTTAGCTTGATTCCAAATGTTCAAAATTATAGGAGATATTGCACTATCACTGAGAACAGCATATTATTTATCAAAAGTTTCATAGTATACATAATATATATATATATATGTATATATATATATATCCAATTAAATTTCAAAGGATAAGAATTTATATTAACATTTCATCTTTATTATTTAAAAATTTTATGAGTTTAAGCCAAACTAACAATTGCCCAGAACAAGATCTCAAATGCCTCTCAACATTTTCTCTTTATCATTTGACACTTGAACTTTTAGACATTGATTTGTGAACACAAAGTACCAGCAACAGAGATTGCAAAATTTTTACTCAACTTTTCTATTGGGTCCCCAAAGCAGCCACTAATTACTGTACTGTTTCTGTGATATGAACAAGTGGCAAATCATTTGGTATTTTTCACTAAGATTTTGACATTAAGAAACTCAAGCCAATGAAAACATAAATTGATTTCCTGGAAATTGCTGTTTTTTCTGAAATATAAAGAACATTTTGCCCATATTTAAATACAGTGCTAGAAAAAAAAATGAATAAACTCTGAAAATTACAAAAGGGAGGAAAACAAGCATCTTGTGAAAGGTTTAAGGAGAAACACTATTCAAAACTACAGTGAATGAACTTGAAATTTAATTTAGACATTTTGAGTTGATTTCTCCATACATTCAAACACCTGCAATATTTAGAAGTGAATTCTTAGAATCAGAGATCCGAGATGACAGCATGGTGTTTTGGGTGGCTTTCTATGTCTTCCCTGTCCTCACCTGCTCTCTCAATTAAAACATGGAAAAATTAAGCATAAAAGTATATTTAGGAGGACCTAAGGACAAAGTTACACCTGTAAGATTAGGCTCTACTGATGTCCATATGCCTTGCCCTCAGTTATATGCAAAGCCCTCTTCTAGTTCTACACTTCAAAGTTTCTATGATACTCTGACTTAGGATTCATATTACTTCCCAAATAACTTGAAAGGAGTTTTAAGATTAAACATAATGCAAAATAGGACAAAAACATGAAAGCAGAACAGAGGCCATTAAGGACGTAGAGAGACTCATGCTTATCAGAAACCTAAGGGGACAAATATCAAGGTACCAGTTTTCAGAATAGTGAGAAGTTTTTACACATTTGTAAACCATCATCAATATCCAGCTAAACAAGCACTGGTGCTATTATTTTTTTCTTCTGCAGGAAAAGATTTTGAACCACTGGCTCCAGGACCACACTGCTTGTGCTGTAATCCTGCTAGCACAATGGATGGCCCTCCATGATCTGCACCATAATTGTTCTCCAGCCTCACATCTTCCAGCATCTCCTTCTCACTCTAGGCTCTGGACATACATGAAGCATTTGAACTTGTCCAAATGTACCATGCTACTTCAAACTTCTATGCCTTTGCTCCTGTTGTCCCTCTGCCTAGAGGTATAGCCTCTCCTCCACCCCAGTCTATCTGACTAAATAAACACCTAGTCATCTCTCATCTATGAAACCTTCTGTGAATCTCTGGTAGAACTGACTGTTTCTTTATCTATGGCCCTGCTGTGCATTGCAACACTGTAAAACACTTACATGTTTCCTTCTAGAACACTATGAGTTCCAAAAGGGAAACTAACATGTCTTTTCATCTCTGTATCCCCAGGGCCTGGTACATAGTAAATGACTAAATTAATCAGTTTTGAGGCTGGGTTGTAAAAGTAATTTAATAACTGTTTTTATTATTCTTTAAATTGTTATATAATCCAACAGTGACTGAAGGCTAGAGCATTAATTTGAGGAATTATAAATTCTAGAAAGTGTTAAAAATCAGTCACATTAACTTTATCTTAACTTTTTATATTGTGTCTTCAAAGATACTGCTAGCTATTAAATGAAGGGACACCTCAATTTTACTTTTTTGGGCATGTGAACCAAGATAGACCAGGTTATACTGCAATAGTAAATGATTTCAAGATTTCAGTGGGTTAGAACATCATGGGTTTCTTTCTCTTCCAAATGGTTCACTGCAGGTGTGGGCAACTAGGGCAGCCACCCTCTGTTAAATGGATCAGCATTGTATTTTCATTATCAGGAAGTGCTTCCTCATTGACAAGGCAGAAGACAAGAGCACTGGATAATTGAGAACTAATAATTAAATGCTTCCACTTCTGCTCATATTTCATTTGCCAAATCAAGTCATGTGGCCACATATAACTTTAAAAGAGAATTATATTCTTACTCTGCCCAGAAGAAAAAGTACTGGCAATATTAGTAAGCAGCACTAACACCTACCACAATGGGGCACCACTAGTAGACCCAGTCTAGGCAAGGAAAAATATTCTTTAAGCTACCTTTTGAATTATGAGCCCAGTATATATATATGATAACTGAATTTCACTCTCCCAATGTCTCTGCATTTTCTTTGATCATTTTTTATTGAGCACTCCTAAGTGCCATACCGTATGCTAGGTTCTTTCCCATCTATTATCTCATTGGATTCTTACAACTACTCCAAGAAGATGGCCCTATCGTTACCTCGATTTGATAGTTATGGAGACTGAAATTGGCTTCAACAATATCATAAGTTAGTAAGAAATCAAACCAAGAACAAAGAATCAAGTCTGTAATATTATAAAACTTGTGTTGTGTCCCTTGTACCACATGTATCCTCCTGTCCAAAGCTGAGCTCTCTGACTCCCTTCTCTCAGCAACTCCAGGAACTCAACCTTATTAATTATTTACCACTCTCATTTGCTGATTTGAGAAGACCGAACTCCATTTTGTGTTCTTCAAGTCAATTCTTCAAAACTGCAGTTTCTCCCATCTGAAATTTGTTCTTCAACCTGAGCTCTCTCCTTCTCTTTGCCCTGTTTCCACCTAACCACAACATCCACTTGTGCTGCTCTGTTCTCTCCTTCCTTAATCCTTTGCAGTCTGTCCTCAGTCCCCACTACTCACCCGACTGCAACTAGTCTGAAGCATCGCTAGTAGCCAAATCCAATGTTTGGGCACTCTCATGTGACCTTGTCCACTGAAGTGATTCATAAATATGTCCCACCTCCTAGAAACTCCTTTCACTGCCTCAGTCTCCAAGGCATAGCACTACCCTGACCAGTGCCTCTATCTCCACTGGCTCTGTTGCCTCCTCTCACTTCATATATGGACTCTCTCAGGTTTTGTTCAATTTTCATTCTCTCTTTCTATTTTCTTCTTTTCTCTTCTGCTAAAGACTGAAGTGTATCCCCTCAAAATCCATATTTTGAAGCCCTAACTCCCAATGTGATGGTATTTGAAGTTGGATTTTGGGGAGGTAACAAGGTTAGATGAGGTCATGATGGAATTAGTGCCCTCATAAGCTCTCTTCCCATACACAATTATCCTCCTTAATGACCACATTTACTCCTGGAGCCTCAACTATCACCATTATGTACCCACTTATATGATATATTCACAGTACAATATTATGCAAATTACCTCTTTAGACACAGTTTTCTCATTTATAAAGTAAGAGTAAATATAGTACTCTTTTATAGCACTGCTGGGAGAAATAAATGAGCTACTAAATGCAGAACAACAGTTTGTCCAGTTTGTGGTAAATAGTGTGCACCCCAAATATGTGGAGGTGTTTTTTGTTGTTGTTGTTTATTTTGGATGGCTGAATAGATAGTGCCAGTGGAGAGGAAACAGTTGACAGTACAGTAGGGAAGCTGTTTTAAGGAAATGGTACAAACCTCAGACTCTGGCACTAGTTAAACCTCAGTTAGATTCTAGTTCTACACTTACTAACCTTAAAAACCATGAGAAGCTTTCTTAGCTTTTTCAGCCTCAGTTTTCTCACCTGTAAAATCAAAACAATTAAGTATAGATTCCTCAGATGAGCATTTAAGTAACCTACCCCCAATAATCAGCCTCATTGCACTTATCTAGTTTTCTAACCCATTATTTTCTTTATATACTCCACTTTGTAGCCAAATCAGACTACTCAATGTTTCCCATGAAGAACTGAATCATTAAATTGAATTCTCATAAGGCGGCATGGTGTAGTAGCCAAACAGATCCAGATTTGAATCAGAGCTCTGCCACTTAGTAGCTGTGAAATCATGTACAAATTATTTACCCTCTCTGAGACTCAGTTTTCTTACAAAGAGTATACATGTAGAAAGAACATAACTTTTTTCTCAGGGGAGGTCAATATTTGTTCTCTTAATGATTTCAACTGATCAGATAAAGTTCATCCACATTATTCAAGGTAATCTGCTTTACTCAAAGTTCACCAATTTAAATGTTAATCTCACCAAAAATATGCCTTCCAAGAAATACCCAGAATGTTTTACCAAATATATGGGCACTATGGCCCAGCCAAGTTGATACAGAAATGTCACCATCACACCCACATAAAAGCAATGTGTACTAAGAACTCAGCATAGGAACTAACTAATCTGGTTTTGTTCAGAAAACAATGCAGCTTATTAGAAATTTAATATTTTTCTGAAAGATCCTAATTTACATTTTTAAGTAGAAACAGCATCCACGACTTCCCCAAAAAAGCCCTTTGCTAATCTGTTGCTAGATATATTAATTAACAATAAGAGTCTCTACCAACTTATTTCATTTCAGAAGCAATTTTACTTTTTATATGTCAGAGTTTTTTGAGTTTTCAGTATTAATTGCTTTAAATGTGTTTGTGGTAAGACTGGAAAGACTGGCAGGGTCAGAGAGCAGGGAGGCAAATGTGCTTGCAGAAGGGTATACATGAAGCTTCAACTGTATTTGTAATATATAATTATTTTAAAATTTGTTGGTGAATACATTTATGTTTGCTCTTTTTTTTTTTACTTTTAGAAAGTTTAAAAATTATATATATATAGTAAAAAGTATATATATAGTAAAAGTATATATATATATATATATATATATATATATATATATATATATATATTTAATATAAAGCTCAGTAAATTTAGGTCGTATTTCCGAAGTCACACAGAATTTAAACCCAAGACTGGGTGATGCCAAAGCCCTTGCTGTTTTCATTCTGCCCCAGTACACATTAGTAATGCCCTCTATAAAGTTACACCAATTTTCATTATCAGTTACTTTAGTCATGACTATATAACAATTGTTTCCTCTCTCTGACCTCAATGCAGTCTTCATATTGCACTCTTAGACATCTAAATTCCAGCAGCACTACAAATGTAACCCTGGGAAAGCACCATCAAGAGGATAAAAAGTGAAGATCCCCATTTGTGAAAACTTCCAAGCATTAACCTGGGTATTTCCCAGTATAATTAGTACTACATGTGTATTAACAATTCTTAGTAATTGCACCAGTACCAGAATGAGAGGGAAAAGGTAGTTATTGGTATAAATTTCTTGGCTTTGATGCTTGAGGGAAAAAATCATCCTTTGATCCTGTCACTATCCTGTAAGATTGTAGTGACAACTATATTACCAAGGCAATAATATAAAGGAACTTAAGTTAGCATGGTCCAGATACATTAGCTTGAAAGCAAGATAAAAAATAAAGGTATATCTGGAAAGTGCCACACAAGTAGGGGATCTATAATAATCCTCAAAAAGTATAACTACATCTAGAGAAACAGTGTTGGCCAGCACATCTAACTAAGTCTCAGAATAAGCATAAGCATCTAAACCACAACAAATGATATGGCAGATTTAAAATAAGGCATGTCAACAATCATAACACTGACAATATAGACATATTTTTTGACTTTCAAGTACAAGTACAATGTATTCAAAAGTAGACAACATCTGTGTGCTAATACTTGCCATTTTAACAAATTTCTCTCTCTGGCTTTAATAATATTTACTTTCGGAGCCAATGAGTCAGAAATATGGTGAAGTGAGAGATGTCCCCAGATCTCTCCGCTTGAAACAACATTAAGCTGAACATCTAAAACTCAACAACAACAACAAAAAAAAACACCTAAACTGCACACCAGCACATCTGAGCATAGGATCTGCTCTTAAGAGCTACCACAGGTCAGAACCCTGGATGTCAGGTGCTGGACTGGGAGAAACAAAGAAGTTGCTTCTACCAGCCAGAGCTCTCTAAGGGAAGGGAAGAGTGAAAAGGTGCAGCAAGTTCCCTGAATATCTTTGCCTGGGAGAGCTGTGAGCTCCATGCAGCCTGCTATAGTGCCCAGTCATTGGGGCAGAAAGCAGAGAAGTAGGGAGGGCAAAGAATCAGGAGAAACGGTTGATTTTTACGATTCCCAGTTGCAAAACCGAGGCTGCGCTGCAGCCAAACCTCAACCCAGAGGGCTCCTACACCTATATTCTTTGAGACTTAACACAGCATAAACCCAGGGAAATCTGAGCAAACACTATTGAAATGGTCACTAACAAACACTGACAGGGACTGACACTGAGGGTAGCAAGCATGATTAAACATCCATAAGGAAAAAGAAGGCATTATTAAGAATTTATATAAAGCAGGATCCAAGAGGCTTAGATGCCACCTACTGTAAACAAAAACAAAACCTCCTTCTTTAAAACAGGATAAAGAGAAATCTTTATATAATAAATCTTCCCTCCGGGGGGAAAAAAAGCAGAATACACTTTTATTCATGCCCAGAAGAAAAATAGTCTATTAAACACCATGAACAACCAAGGTGACCAGGCATCTCAGAAAGAAAAAGAAAAATCTCCAGAAAATAAGTTTACAAACTATAGAAATGTTCTCTGAAAGTATAGCCTTCAGAAAATAAGATTACAGACATAGAAATATGTAACTTAAGTGACAAAGAATTCAGGATGGTATTTCTGAAAAAAACTCAATAAGATCTAAATGGATTCATACCAACAATTTTAGGAACTGAAAAAACAATCAGATGAGCAGAATGAGTTCATTAGCAAAGAGATTGAAACCCTCAAAAAAAAAAGAAAAAGAACTTCTGAAGATAAAGAAAAAACTGCCAGAGATGAAAAAATGAAATAGCAAGATTGAGAGAGTCGACCAAATGGAGAAAAGGATCAATGATGTGGAAGACAGAAACCTAGAAATAAATCAGAACGAAGAAGAGAGAAACCGAAAAATGAAAAATAATGAAAGAGAAATACAAGAACTAGCTGATATCATCAGAAGAGAAAACATAAAAATAATGAGTATTTTCAAAGGAGAGGAAAAGGATCACATATTAGAAGCATTTTCAGACAAACAGTTGACAAGAATTTCCCAAATCTAACAAATGAGCTGAAATTTGGAATTCAAGAAGTCAATAGAACACCCAATTATCTCAACCCAAAAAGGCCTTCACCAAGACACATTGTATTAAAGTTATCAAAAATCAATGGCAAAGACAGAATTCTCAAGGCAAGCCAGGGAGAAGAAAATGGTAATGTGTAAAGGAAAACCCATTAGATTATCATCAAACTTCACAGCAAAAATCTTACAAGCCAGAAAGGAGTGGAATCAAATATTTAAATTATTAATTTATAGGAACTACCAGCCTAGAATAATGTATGTACCTAAGTTCTCCTTTAGATATAAAAGAGAAATTAAGACCTTTCCAGACATACAAAAATTGAGAGAATTCTCCATTATGAGGCCTGCACTATAGAAAATCTGAAAGGGGAAAGCTCATCTAAAACAAAATAACCACAACAACAAAAATACATAAATAGCAATAAGGAGACTAGTAGGTAGATAAAAGCAGAGGAGTGCAACTCTTACTAAGAACAGGGCATTATAAGTTTAAATAATAAGAGAATTACTATAGCCAGATAGTAATGAATGTTCAGCATACATAGAAACAAATTGAGACAACAATGACTAAAAAGGGGAGGATTCAAAGATCCAAATTCACGAAGTGGAATGGGAATAAGGCACACACAGGAAAAAATTTTCATATTTGTAATGATAACCTCTCATCATAGAGTCAGATCCAAAGTCTATAAAATAAAACAAGAAGAATCAGAGGCAAAACCCACAGAAGCAACCAAAATAAAGAAAACAGAAATACAAGGATAAGGAAGCAATGGAAACATCGAGCTACCAGAAATCAAAAGATAAAATGGCTATAAGAAGACTTCAAATTTGAATAATCACTCTAAATGTAAATGGACTGAACTCAGCAATAAAAAAGCACAGAGTTGCAGACTGGATCACAAAACAAAAACTAACCATATGCTGCCTCCAGGAGATACATCTCAGCTCCAAAGACAAATATAGACTCAAAGTGAAAGAGTGGAAAACAATATTTCAAGTAAATGGCATTCAGAGAAAAGCAGGAGTAGCAATACTAATGTTGGACAAAATAGACTTCAAAATAAAAAAGGTAAAGAAAGACTGAGGGACATTTCATAATGATAAAGGGAATCATGCACCAAGAAGACATAACACTTATTAATATCTATGCTCTCAATCAGGAAACTCTGAAATATGTAAAGCAATTGCTAACAGAACTAAAGGGAGAAACAGACCAAAAAAACTATTATAGTAGGGGATCTAAATACCCCACTGTTGGATATGGACAGATGATCCAAACAAAAAAATCACATCCTTAAATGACACATTAGACCAACTGGACATAATTGACATATATAGAGCCTTCTATCCCAAAACAGTTGCTTATACATTCTTCTCTAGTGCACATGGAACATTCTCAAGGATTGACCACATACTGGGACACAGAGATAGCTTTAACAAATATAAGAGGATTGAAATCATACCAAACATATTCTCTGATCATAATGTTTTGAAGCTTGAGATCAACTGCAAAAAGAAATCAGGAAGAACCTCAAATACATGGAGATTAAACAAC
Organism: Macroglossus sobrinus; assembly: GCA_004027375.1. Lineage (NCBI taxonomy): Eukaryota > Metazoa > Chordata > Mammalia > Chiroptera > Pteropodidae > Macroglossus > Macroglossus sobrinus. Next base: position 8,468 of record PVKZ01003646.1, on the reverse strand, counting down.
ATGCTACTGAAGAATAACTGGGTCAGAGAAGAAATAAAAAGAGATATCAAAAATACATAGAAATGAATGATAATGATAGTACAACATATCTAAACTTTTGGGACACGGCAAAAGAGGTCATAAGAAGAAAGTTCATATCATTACAGGCCTATCTCAAAAAAAAAAAACAAAAATAATCCCAAATAAAGAACTTAACACTTCATCTTTAAAAACTAGAAAAGGAAGAACAAATGAAGCCTAAAATCAGCAGAAGGAAATAAATAATCAAAATTAGAGCCAATAAAGGAAATAAAAACAAAAGAAATAGAAAAAATAAATACAATAAAGAGCTAGTTCTTTGAGGTTAATAAAATTGACAAACACCTGTCTACATTCTCTAAAGAAAAAAGAGAAAGGTCACAAATAAACAAAATCAAGGATGAAAAAGGGGAAATTATGACAGACATCGCAGAAATACAAAGGGTCATACAAGAATATTGTGAAAAAGTATATAACACCAAATTTAATAATCTACAAGAAATGAACCAGTACTTAGAACAATACAATCTTCCTAGACTGAATCAAGAAGATCTAGAAAATCTAAATAGATTGATCAGCATTATAGAAATTGAAACGATCATCAAAAACTTACCAAAAAGTAAAAGTCCAGGACTAGATGGCTTCACCAATGAATTCTACCATACATTCAATAAAGATTTATTACCTATTCTCCTCAAAATCTTCTAAAAAATGAAAAAGGAGGCAATACTTCCCAACTAATTTTATGAGGTGAATATTATCCTGAAACCAAAACCTGGTAAAGAGAACACAAAAAAGGAAAACTGCAGACCAATATCTCTCATGAACATTGATGCAAAAATCCTAAATAAGATACAAGTGAACCAAAAATAGCAACATGTTAAAAAGATTATACACCAGGATCAAGTGCACTTTGTCACAGGGGCACTAGGATGGTTCAACATATGCAAATCGATTAACCTGATACGCCACATAAATGAATTAAAAAAATAACAATCATATGATCATATCAATAGATGCAGAAAAAGCATTCGACAAGATACAGCATCAATTTGTGATCAAAACTTTCAACAAAGTTGGTATAGAAGGAAATTATCATAATATAATAAAGGCTATATATGAAAAACCCTCAGCCAACATTATAGTTAGTGGTGAAAAGCTAAAAACCTTTCCTCCAAGATCAGGAACGAAGCAAGGCTGTCCACTATTGCTACTGTTATTCAATATAACATTGGAGGTCTTAGCAAAGGCATAGGAACAAAACTCAAGGACCTTAGACTTAAAGAGGATTTTATGAATTTGACCTCAAAGGCAAGGAAAGTAAAGGCAAAAGTAAGTGAATGAGACTACATCAAACTAAAAATCTTCTGCACAGCAAAAGAAACTGTCAGCAAGGTAAAGAGACAACATTCAGAATGAAAAAATAATTGCAAGTAATGCCTCCAATTAAGGCTTAATATCCAAAGTATACAAAGAACTCATACAACTCAATTACAGCAAATAAAAAATTAAAAAATCCCATAAAAAAATTGGCAGAGAACCTGAACAAACACTTCTCTCAAGGAGACAAACAAATGGCCAAGAAACATATGGAAAGATGCTCAATATTGCTAGCTATGAGAGAGATGGAAATCAAAACCACAATGAGATACCATCACACACCTGTTAGAATAGCTGTTATCAACAAGACAAGTAATAACAAATGTTGGAGAGGTTGCAGAGAAAAAGGATCCCTCATACACTGCTGGTGGGACTGCAAATTTGTACAGCCACTATGAAAAACAGTATGGAGGTTCCTCAAAAAACTAAGAATGGAGCTACCATATGATCCAGTAATCCCTCTACTGAGTATTTATCCACAAAGATTTTAAAACTAATATTTGAAAAGTTATTTGCACACCAATGTTCATAGCAGCATTATTCACAGTGGCTAAGACATGGAAGCAACCGAAGTGTCCTATGATAGACAATTGGCTTTAAAAAGCTGTGGTACAATGGAATATTATTCAGCCATAAGAAGAGATAAAATACTGCCATTTGCGACAACGTGGATGGACCTTGAGATAATCATGGTAAGTGAAATAAGCCAGACAGCAGAAGTTGAAAACCATATGATATCACTTATATATGAGATATAATCCTTAAAAGTAATGCGTCAATAGGAGAAACAAACAGAAACTCATGGACCTGGACAATAGACTAGTGGTTACCAGAGGTTACCTTTGCCTTTGAGGTCAAATTCATAAAATCCTCTCTAAGTCCAAGGTCCTTGAGTTTTGTTCCTATGTTTTCTTCTATGCATTTTATTGTTTCAGGTCTCATATTCAGGTCTTTAATCCATTTTGAGTTAATTTGGCATGTGGTAATAGACAACAGTCTAGTTTTATTTTTTTGCAGGTGGCTTTCCAGTTTTCCCAGCACAATTTATTGAAGAGGCTTTCCTTTCTCCACTGTATGTTTTCAGGTTTTTTGTCAAAAATTATTTGTCCATATAAATATGTGTTTACTTCTGAACTCTTGATTCTGTTTCACTGGCCTGTGTGTCTGTTTTTCTGCTAATACCATGGTGTTTTGATTACTATCACTTTGTAGTATAATTTGAAGTCAGACAGAGTGTGCCTTCAGCCTCATTTCTTTATTTCAAGATGGCTTTGGCAATTAGAGGTCTTTTGTGCTTCCTTAGAAATTTGATAAATTTTTGTTCTATTTCTTTAAAATTGCTGATGAATTTTGATGGGGATTGCATTAAATCTGTATAATGCTTTAGGTAATGTCATTTTAACTATTTTGATTCTTCCAATCCAAGAACACAGAATATCTTCCCATTTCTTTGTATCTTCTTCGATTTCTTTTAACAGGGTCTTGTAGTTTTTATTATATAGATATATAGGTCTTTCACATGTTTTGTTAGATTTATTCCTAGGTACTTTATTCTTTTTGTTGCAATTGCAAAGGAATTATTTTTTACACTTCTTTTTCTGACACTCCATTATTAGAGTATGGGAATGCTATGAATTTTTAACATTGATTTTGTATCCAGAAATTTTACTGTATTTGCTTATTATTTCTAGTAGTGTTCTTCTGGAGTCTTTAGAGTTTTCTATATAGAGAATCATGTCATTCACAAATACTGACAGTTTGATTTCTTTATTTCCTATTTGGATGCCTTTTATATCTCTCTCTTGCCTGATTGTACTCACTAGGACCTCCAATCTTATATTGAATAACAGTAGTGATAGTGGACAACCTTATCTTATTCCTATATATATATATATATATATATATATATATATATATATATATGTTTTTTAGTTTTTCACCATTAGGTATAATGTTAACTGAGGGATTGTCATAAATAGCCTTTATTATGTTAAGTTACTTTCCTTCTATACTGACTTTGTTAAGTGAATGGATGCTGTATCTTTTTGATGGCTTTTTCTGTATCTATTGATATGATTATGTGATTCTTTTTTAAAAAATTTGTTTACATGGTATATCATATTAATTGATTCGCATGTTGAATGATCCCTGTGCCTCTGGGATGAAGCCCACTTGATCATGGTATATAATATTTTTAATATGTTGCTCTATTCACTTTGCTAATTTCTTATTTAGGATTTTTTCATCTGTGTTCATTAGAGATATTGGACTGTAGTTTTCCTTTATGTGTGTTGTTATCTTTTCCAGGTTTTGGTATCAGGGTAATATTGGCCTCATAAAATGCTTTGGGAAGTATTACCTTCTATTCAAGTTTTTAAAAGAGTTTAAGGAGAATAGGTATTAAATCTTCTTTGAGTGTTTGGTAGAATTCACTGGTGAAGTCATCTGGTCCTAGACTTTTACCTTTAGGAATGTTTTTGACGATTGTTTCAATTTCCATATGGCGGATTGGTCTACACAGATTTTCCAGTTCTTCTTGATCCAGTCTAGGAAGGTTATATTTTTGTAAGTACTAGTCCATTTCTTCTAGGTTATTAAATTTGGTGTTACATACTTTTTCATAGTATTCTTGTATGATTCTTTGAATTTCTGTGGTGACTGTCGTCACTTCCTCTCTTTCATCCCTGATTTTATTTGTATCCTTTCTCTGTTTTCTTTAGTGAGTCTAGCCAGAGGTTTGTCAATTTTATTAACTTTCTCAAAGAACCACATCTTTGTTGCATTGATTTTTTATATTGTTTTTGTTTTTGTTTTCAATTTCATTTGTTTCTGCTCTAGTTTTGATGATTTCTTTCCTTCTGACTTTAGGCTTCATTTAATCTTCCTTTTCTGTTTATTTAAGATAAAGCATTAGTTTGTTTATTTTAGCTCATTCTAATTATGGAAGATAGGTCTTTATGACATGAACTTTCCTCTTATGATCACTTTTGCCTTGTCCCAAAAGTTTTGATATGTTGTACTATCATTATTATTTGTTTCTATGTATTTCTTGATCTCTCTTTTTATTTCTTCTCTGACCCAGTTATTCTTCAGTAGCATGTTGTTTAATCTCCATGTATTTGAGGTTCTTCCTGATTTCTTTTTGCAGTTGATCTCAAGCTTCAAAGCATTATGATCAGAGAATATGTTTGGTATGATTTCAATCCTCTTATATTTGTTAAAGCTATCTCTGTGTCCCAGTATGTGGTCAATCCTTGAGAATGTTCCATGTGCACTAGAGAAGAATGTATAAGCAGAAGTTTGGGATGAAAGGCTCTAAATGTCAATTATGTTCAGTTGGTCTAATGCATCACTTAAGGGTGCTATTTCCTTATTGATTTTTCTGTTTAGATAATCTGTTCATACCTGTAGTAGGGTATTTAGGTTCCTACTATGACAATTTTTTGGTCTGTTTCTCTCTTTATTTCTGATAGCAATTGGTTTACATATTTCGGCGCTTTCTGATTGGGAGCATAGATATTAATACTTTTTATGTCTTTTGGTGCATGATTTCCTTTATCAATAGGAAGTCATACACAGTATCTCTTTCCATTTTTTCTTTTGAAGTCTATTTTGTCCAACATTAGTACTGCTACTCCCACTTTTCTCTGAATGCCATTTGCTTAAAATATTATTTTCCATTCTTTCACTTTGAGTCTATATTTGTCTTTAGAATTCAGATGGATTTCCTAGAGAAAGCATACACTTGGTTTTCATTTTGTGATCCAATCTGCAACTCTGTGTCTTTTTATTGCTGAGTTCAGTCCATTTAAATTTAGGGAGATTATTAAAAAATGAGATCTTAAGCCATTTTATTTTTTTTTTGCTTTCTGATAGCTCGTTGTTTCCATTGCTTCCTTGTCCTTGTGTTTCTGTTTTCTTTATTTTAGTTGGGTTTTAAGAATTTTCCCTCTTGTTTTGTGTTATATACTTCAATTTTGAATCTTTGGCATGTGGTTATTATTAAGAGTATGTAAAGGATAGTTTTATACATATACAGTCATCCATTTTTTTTGCATGTACCTTATCTCCATTCCCCTTTGTGAATTTGATTCTTGAATCCTCTCCTTTTCAGTCATTGTTGTCTCAATTTGTCCTTATGTATGCTGAACATTTATTACTATCTCACTATAGCAAATAACTTCTTCTTGTTTAAGCTTATAATGCCCTGTTCTTAGTAAGGATTGCACTCCTCTGCTTCTATCTGCCTGCTAGTTAACTTTCTCCTAATTATGTATTTTTTGTTGTTAATTTGTTTTAGGTGAACTGACACCTTTCAGTATTTCCTGTATTGAAGGCCTCATAGCGAAAAATTCCCTCAATTTTTATATGTCTGAAAAGGTCTTTATTTCTTCTTCATATCTAAAGGAGAACTTAGCTGGATACATTACTCTTGGCTAGTATTTCCTTTCATTTAATATTTTGAATATTTGATTCCCCTCTTTTCTGACTTATAAGTTTTGTGCTGAGACATCCGACTATAATCTAACAGGTTTTCCTTTATAGGTGATTGTCTTATTTTCCTTAGTTTCCCTGAGAATTCTTTTTTTTGTCATTGATTTTTGATAATTTTAATACAATGTGTTTTGGTGAAGGCCTTTTTGGGTTGATGTAATTGGGTTTTCTATTGACTTCTTGAATTCCAAGCCCCAGCTCATTCCTTAGATTTGGGAAATTCTCATCAACTATTTGTCTGAATATGTTGCTAATTCCAGCTCCTTTTCTTCTCCTTTAGAATGTGCATTATTCTTATGTTTCCTCTCCTGATGGTATCAGCTAGCTCTTGTATTTCTCTTTCATTATTTTTCATTTTTTAGTTTTTTTCTTCTTCTTTCTGTTTTATTTCTAGATTTCTGTCTTTGATATCACTGATCCTTTCCTCCTTTTGATCACCTCTATTTCCCAATCTTGCTATTTCAGTTTTCATCTATTGCAGTGTGTTTTTCATCTCCAGAATTTCTATTTGGTTCTTTTTGAGAGTCTCAATCTCCTCGCTAATTCTGCTCATTTAGTTTTTTTTTTCAATTTTTGAAATTGTTGATATGACTCATTTTGGATCTCATTGAGTTTTATTGGAAGTACCATCCTGAAGTCTCTGTCATTTAAGTCACATATTTCTACGTCTCTAAGCTTATTTTCTGAAGATTTTTGTCTTTCTTTCTGAGTTGCCTTGTCACCTTTTTTGTTCATGGTGTTTAATGGACTATTTCTCCACCTGGGCATGAATGAAAGTGTATTCTGCTTTTTTCCAGAAAAAAAAAAAAGATTTATTATATAAAGGTCTCTCTTTAACTTGTTGCTAAGAACCATTTTTCTTTTGATTTCCAATAGGGGGAGTCTAAACCTCTTGGATCTCAGCTTTACATAAATTCTTAATAATGCCTTTTTCAAAATAGACATTTAATCAAGCTCTATACCCTTAGTCTCACTCCCTGTCAGTATTAGTGACAGTTTCAGTAGCATTTTCTCAGATTCCCTGGGGCTCCATGGTGTTCAGTCTTACAGGATATGGGGGGAGAGGCCTACTGGGTTGGAAGATGGGTTCTGCAGCTCAGCTTCATGTTTTGTAACTGTGGCTGATTAAAGTCAACTGTTGCTTTTCTGCCATCTCTACTTCTCTGCTGTCCCCTCTTCTCTGCTTTCTGCCCTGATGCCTTGGCAATGCCACTGCATGGAGCTCACAGCTCTCCCAGACAGGGCTGTTCATAGAGCTAGCCACACCTTCTCCCCTCTTCCTTCTTTAGTTTTTCTTCTTCTTTCTGATTTATTTCTAGATTTCTGTCTTCAATCCCACCCAACTGCTGGGATTGTGACATGTGGTAGCTCTTATGCACAGATCGCATGCTCAGACTTGCTGGTGTGCATTTTGCAGGTTTTTCATTTGAGTTTTAGATGCTCAATTCGTTGTTTCAAGGGGAGAGATCTGGGGACATCTCTCACTAGGCTGTGTTTCTGACATCCTGTCAAATTTCCTTCTTTTTAAAAGGCTAAATAGTATTTTATTTATGTATACATTATTTTCATCCATTTACCTGTCAATGGACATTTAAGTTGTTTCCACATATTGGCTCTTTGAATGGTGCAGCAATAAACACTAGGGTGCAGATATTTCTTTGAGATTCTGATTTCTATTCTTTGAGATAAACAGAGGCAGGATTGCTCGACCAGATTTCATGTGTATTTCTAGTCTTTTGAGGAAACTCTATAATGTTTTCCACAGTGGCTGCACCATTTTGCATTTCCACCAACAGTTTACAGGGGTTTCCTTTCTCCACATCCTCACTAGCACTTGCCTTTCCTTTTTTTTTAATAATAACTCTCCTGACATTATAACTATTCTTGCCTTCACAATATTTCTCCAACCATTCCTTCCATTTATGATGTCTTTTGTCATATTTTCTCTCTCTAATCCCAATTTAATAAATATTTCTTGAGTACCTATTTGTTCTGTAACAAAATTAGATATGACTTCCATTGTGAGGCTTTTTCTGGTCCTACAGACACTGGATCCCCACGGATTTTTTTTCTTGCATTTTATAATTTTTTTGTGAACTTCAAACTTTGCAAAGACTTCAGAGGATGTTTTCACCCTTTATTAAGTCATATGCTCTGTAAAGACAGAGACCATGTCTTTGTAGTCTTGCATTATTCAACACAATGTTTTCTTCATAATACACATACAATAATTTTCCATCAAATAAATTCAGTCCATGCAATTAATAACAATTCCCACTTGCAATCTCATTAATTTCTTTGAGACGTTAATCTTACTGAATCCTTGTTCTCTGTAAGTTCACAAAGATAAATGTGACTTTTTACCCCTCTGTTGGGTAAAAATAGTGAGGCTCTAAGAACACCATTTGCCAGCCACAACAGGGCATATGTGAGTGTTACCTAAAATGGCATGCTAATTCAAAAAGAAGAAGGAGGAGGAGGAGGAGGAGGAGGAGGAGGAGGAGGAGGAGGAGAAGAAGAAGAAGAAGAAGAAGAAGAAGAAGAAGAAGAAGAAGAAGAAGAAGAAGAAGAAGAAG